>JAKOGI010000205.1:142500-435000 GCA_029747015.1 Carnegiea gigantea
CTTGCTGTGGATGTTCAACAAAACTTCTTTGTCATTGTTGTGCAGTGATTACAGATGACTCCTGTAATAGTGTTGTCTTCTCACACTACAGCCAAACTACTTCTTGCCTTTGCATTGGACCTAATACTCCTTTACACACCAGATATCAATTGAGTTCATGAGCTGCATTTAACAAAGATTTGAGTTCATGCGTATCCTGTGTGATTGTAGGTGGATCAAGGTCTTGGTATTGGCCATAGCTTACCATTCTTCAATCGCCATGAGTTGACGATCACCAAGTTCCTCCAGCTGCTGCAAGTAGAAGAAGGTGATGGGAAACCAGCCCCACCAGTTCTCATCCTCCGTGGTCGTTATGCTGGCTGTGTAGGAGACCTACCAAATTACGATGCTTTCCCACTTGGAGGACCGTACTCTGTGAGGGACTACAACATTGGAGAACTGGGTGCAGCTGAGGTAAGATGTCCTTTCACCATGTTATTAAATGAAAACTGGCAAGAATAACCAGAATCAACAACTACTGGCAAGAATAACCAGAATCAACAACTACTAGGGTGGATCCGACCTTGGTCAGATAGGAGGAGATTCAGATGTAAGCAACCGTACCCTTGCAACTAGTAGGAATTACATTATGTAAATCTTGCTAGTCTAGATTTATTTGGATGGGCCACATTTTGGCTGCTGGTGGTTGTACAAAACTAGATGCACAACGTTGATCATATTATTCTTTTCTGTGGCGTTTCTCCTTGCAGGTTGCTGCAGAACTGAGGGTACCCATCAAGAAAGCATATGTCTATGCTTTTGCAGAACATGGAAATGATCTTGGAAGTTCGAAAGATGTCAAAGGAAATCCAACTGGATTTTACAGGAGAAAGGGTCATGGCTCGTCTTATGGTTTTGGCATTAAGCTTGGTCCTCTTCGAGCTGAATACTGCCCCAACACTGGTGCATTCAACTTTCGGTATGGGGAGAGGTTCTGAGCCATCTGGGTTTTCAGCTCATGGGGGCTTTTCTAGCTGATGCATAGTTCATGCTTCTTTGCCTTCTGCACAACTTATTTTAGGCTTTTAGGCTCTTGAGAGAGTGTTGTAGATGTAGGATTATATAACAGATTATGAGGTAATAGAGCCATTAAGAAAACTGGCCTGCTTTTCTGGTACTTGAGCTTTGTGATTGCATAATCTCAGCACACTATGTTCTTTTCCCTTTCTCATGCACTAGTTAACCATGTCTCTGTTCGTCCAGGAAAGCAATAAGCATATCACATTCCATCCAATAAGGTCTAGGCCATTGTTCTCTTTTTCCTTTTTCCTTTTTGTTTTTTTGGGGGTATTAGAGTGTTCTTTCGGATGTTAGGCAATGATAAATGCAACGTCTAATCTTTAAAGTTTTATACCGTGAGATTTCTACAATAGTAACAATAACATTTAGTGCGAGTCCTGGTTTTACAGTATCCACATCGAGACTTTTGTTACTCTAACATCATGTGGGTGGGGCACATACAAGTTACAGGGGACAAAGGCCTATTCTCAAAAAACCCAAATTAGAGGGTTCCCTGTTTCCTTTTATTGCTCCAGTTCAGAATTTTGTGGTTAATTACTAGTAGGCTTCTAAGGCAACATCACTTGGAAGGAGCCAAGATGGGATTTTGACACAAAGCCCTAACCGCTGTTGGTTTATTTCCCGCCACGCCATTACTCAAATGCTTCCCTTTTACAGAACAGTAATATTCTTGAGATCCCATCAAAGCCACATCATCAACCGCTCCTTTCAGACATCCTCCGATGCATACTTGATCAGACGCATTGAAAAGTTTGCTGAAGATCGATGTCTGTTGTTGGGCAAAGCAATACATGCCCATCTTGTCATCAATGGCTTTGTCCATTCCACCCATTTTGCTTCTAAGCTCATAGCGATGTACTCTGAATGTGGGGAACTACCCATTGCCCGCCAACTGTTCGACAGAATTCCCAAGACAAACTACCGCCGATGGATAGTCCTTATTGGGGCCTATGCAAAATGCGGGTTTTATAGGGAAGCATTGAACTTTCTGCGGGAAATGCAGGTGGACGGTGTAAGACCCAACAATTATGTTCTCCCTAGTGCTTTGAAAGCTTGTGGGCATCTCTCGGAATGGTGGCATGGCAAGGAGTTACATGCCCTGATTTTGAGATGGTCGTTTGAATATGATGCCTTTGTTAATAGTGCTCTCATAGATATGTATTCCAAATGTGGGTTTGTAGAGAAAGCAAGGAATGTGTTTGATGGCATGATTGAGAAGGATTTGATTGCTTTAAATGCAACTGTTGCAGGGTATGTTCAGGCAGGTTTGGTAAAAGATGCATTGGATATGGTAGAGAGTGTGCAGATGAAGGGATTCAGGCCTAATTTGGTGACATGGAATACATTAATTGCTGGATTTTCACGAGCAGGGAATACTTCCATGGTGGATGAGCTCTTTCAACTTATGCGTGTTAATGGGATTGAGCCAGATGTAGTGTCATGGACTTCTGTTATATCTGGGTTGGTTCAGAATTTCCAGAATGGTGAAGCTTTCATCACATTCAAAAAAATGATGGGATCTGGTTCTGGGTGTTACCCCACCACAAATACTATTAGTAGCCTCTTGTCTGCTTGTGCAAATGTGGCCAACGTAAAGCATGGAAAGGAAGTACATGGGTTTGCGTTGATGGTTGGGCTCGAGCAAGATATATATGTGAGGAGTGCTCTAATTGACATGTATGCAAAGTGTGGGTGTATATTCCAAGCATCAGCACTGTTTCACAAGATGCCAAGGAGAAATAGTCCTACTTGGAACTCGATGATCTTTGGATACGCTAACCATGGCTATTGCGATGAAGCAATTGAGCTCTTCAAGAGGATGGAAATTGAGGATAGAGAGAAGCTCAATCACTTGACCTTCACGGCAGCTCTAACAGCCTGTAGTCATGGCAGAAGGCTGGAGCTTGGAAGGAACCTGTTCAAATCGATGCAAGAAAATTACAGAATCAGTCCAAGGCTCGAGCATTATGCATGTATGGTGGATCTTCTTGGTCGAGGAGGGGAACTAACTGAGGCTTATGACTTAATCAAAGCAATGCCAATCGAACCTGATTTGTTTGTGTGGGGAGCATTGTTAGGAGCTTGTAAGCAACACGGTGAGATCGAGCTAGCTGAAGTAGCAGCAAAGCAATTGTCTGAGCTCGAGCCTCAGGGTGCAGGGACAAGGCTATTGTCTGGTCTATACGCCGGGGCAGGAAGCTGGTCAAATGCCATGAAATTGAAGAAGCTGATGAAAAAGAAGAAATGCAAAACTTTTTCAGGGTGCAGTTGGGTAGAGGCTTCCTGATACTACAGCCATTGCGGTTTAATGCTTAGAGAGGCATCATCAGCACTATCAAACTAAAGTGCACCAGACCACAAGATTACAGAAGCAGGGTGGAGTTTAGACCCCAAAACCTTTACATACCTCAATTGCTTGGCTCTTCTGTTGTTGCATATTGAGCTCTGATTATTTCACCTAATTATGTCGGCTTTCTCGACAACTGGAGAAATCAATTTTCAATGATTTTTCAGCCCGGATCATAGTTCAATAGAACAAAATGCCTCTTTGAAACGTCCTCTGCTTTTTATCTATAGAGGCAGTGATATATAATATAGGGCACAATGTAACTAGTAACTTTGTAATTTCTAATAATGTTGTTACATTTGAGCTTACTGGTTAATACCACACCCTAGCAAGAGTTATGACCGTTTATAACTTTAGATATATAATTATTAAAAACCTTTGAATCATGACTTGCTCATTATCATCCTCCCCCTCCAAAATCCAAATGGTCACATAATCTCCTATGGAGAAAATGAGTGAGTTGTGAAGGGCTACTTTTTTTCATCATAGTCTCCTTTATTTAATAATCATCCTTCCAACTTTGAGTTTTATAATATCCAAATTGCATATATTTTGGGTTTATATAATAATAATTTGGGAAAGTTTGTCATCTTTGCTTTTACGATTAAATACATTAATAGTATGAGTAATACATTACGCTGAAATAAGTATCTTTTCGGGAGGATATGATTAAAAATTTGGTAGGAGATAAGGTGTATCGATTGATTGACCAATGAGGAGGTTGTTTTAGGTCGTAAGATTGAAAACCATCATAAAGACAGAGATAGATCACTCCCACCATATATTTTCTTCATTTATAAAGCCCAAATTCGAGATTTTGACAAGTCACTTGACTAACTTATCTCGGCATAGAAAATAACATTTGAATAAGCAAAATTTTCTACTAGTAATCAACCACTTTAACAACACCCTTCCTTTTTCTAAAAAAGGTCCGTGTTATGTCTATTGATTTAAACAACCTTTATATTTTGGATTAGTGGATTAAATTGTCGGATCCGTTCTTTTTTCTTTATAGATAAATAATAATAGCTTTAATAGGTAATCTGTAGTTCTTAGCTTGGGATCTAATGAGATCAGTCTCTCTTAGTAACAATGTTATTACATTTGCCTCTACCTTGTCTAGACGGGCTTCTCCATATATGAATTTGAATTCAGACCCAAACGATAGTAGTCACAGTAACATATAGGCAAAGGCAATTTTATAGGATGTTTCATCTAGAACACAATTTTGTCATCAAAAGCATCTCCTTTATTTATGACCAACCTTCATTGTGACCTTCAACAACAATGGCCAAACTTGAGCCCACATAATGGTATATGGACAAATGTTCTGTACTGATAGAATATAGGTACTCAAACATCCCAATATGAAGAGGCTACTAGCTTCTTCATCATAATAATCTCCTGTTATTTATTCACCCTCCCAAAGTAACCACAGCTTCACAATTGAAAGGAAGATTACCATCAATGTCTCATTGATCCAGAACATTTCATAAGTTTTGTTTTCTTTGTTGAAGTACATATAGCCTACACTAAGATACCAAGAATCAGGAGGAGGTGTGCCCTTTGACGTTAGCGAAGAATACAGGTTGCTTAGATTTGGATCTCCCTGACTTGTTCTGGTCTCGATTGTAAGAAGCACATTCATGTCTTTTGAGCGCCTATTTAGCAGAAGAACTTCGAAGCTTTGTACTACTTACTTGATCTGCATGTTCAGATGACATGAAAGTATAATCAGAAGCAGTTTTGGGGAAATGATATCAGGAAGGCAGATTCACACAGACAGAAAGGTCAAAGATTTCTCCTTTGATGCTTTCCCCATCATTTGCTCCTGTAATCACTCATGCAATCTGAATTTCAATGTTCTTTCTCAATCATCTTCTACACTTACAGGAACAGCGACTCGTGAATAAAACAATAAGGATGAACATAAACTAGCAGAATCAGCTGCAGCATATGTTACAGATTCATGCTCAAAACATGACAGAATCAGGTTGAAGCAAAACCTAATCAAGTCTACCAAGAATTTTTGAGACCAATTAGGATTCATAAGAAGCCAGTGAACTATATGTTGCAGTCTAATAAGATAATCAAATCAATTACAATTCTGCAAATCAATGTCAGTAGCCAATAAGATCATCAAATCAAAAATAATGATTGAAAAATCATCAAACAGAAATCAAGTGGAAAAAAATGAAACTAATTGAACTAAATCTTATACAAGCATTTACCTTTTTTTGTGGAATTTGGCCAGGAATTAATCAAAATGAATGTCCTTTTGCTCTTCACTTGTCTCCAACATGAGGAGGATAGTGTTGGTGACAGTTCATAATCCCATTATACTGATAATGAAGATAATGATTATGATGATAATGATGATGGCTAATCTGATAATTACCATGATAATTATAATTCCCCATACCTATACCGCCACCGGTACCCATATGCCCAAGATGACCAGTGCCCATCACGGGCATGGACATGGGCATAATCGGCATCGGGATCGGCATCCCGGAGTGCTCATGCCCATGCCCATGAACATTTTCCGGCGAACTCGCCGGCGCTGGTGCTGGCGCCGGCGAGTTTGCGAAGAGGGGGTCCGACGAATTGGCCGGCCCATCAAATGAAACCCCCTGCATTCTCTTCAGATAAAGGCGATACTTCTGCAAATGACTCGCTACATTCTCCCGAGTCAACCCGTCCACATTCATCAACTGCATAATCGTCTTCGGAACGGCGTTCTTAATCCCCAAATGCGCCACCACATCCACGAATCTCTTGTGCAGCTGCGGCGTCCACACCAGCCGCGGCCGCTTTAGGGCCTTCGCCGCCGCCGAGTCGGCTTCCTCCGGCGACTCGTTCCGGCGCGCCTTCTTCTTATCGGACTCCTCCGCCTCCGCCTCCTCCTCCTCCTCCTCCTCCTCCTCCACGATTTCTTCGTCGGCGACAGCGACGACTTCGATGAAATTGGAGCCGTGGATTGCGGATATGGTGTCGCGAGTGGCTCGAGAGACGTCGCCGGAAGTCCGGTGAGGTTCCGGCCGGATGTCGAACGCCGACAGGAGTTCCGGCGGGATTAGTCCCTGAGTTAATGGGATAAGGTCATTGAGAGTGGGTAATCCGGCTTCCCACTCATGCACTCTCTCATCATCATCTTCTTCGCCGGCCCCACCGTGAACGCCGCCGTGGAAGTCACCGCTGATATCTCCCATCTGATTTGCCCCCGCCAAAAGTGGTGTTTTCCGGTGAAGGTGTTTTTCCTCAAATTTTGATCAGAATCAGAAGTAATTTAAGTAAATACCCAGAAGAAGAAGATGACGAATTGATGATGATAATTGGAAGAAAGAGTGAGAAAAAGATGGAGACAAGCGTGGTGCAATTAATAAATATCTGATAATATACTGGAAAAATCGAGGAGTTTTTGTCGTGATATTTTCACCTTTTTTTCTCTGTCCATCAGCTCCCACGCGCTCTCTGGTAGTGTAGGACTCAACGCTCTTTCATGTGTGGACACGTGTTGGTGTGCGTATATAGTATGTACATTATACTACTTGGAGTATGTACTCTCATGAGCTATATCTGTAAATATATATTAAAAAATTAAATATATAATAAATACATACGTAAAAAATATATACATATAAATATAAGCAATAAGAGCATGTGCTCATAAAGGCAGCTAAGAACTTACTGTGTGCATAAAATACCAACTCTTGAACGATGTAGCATCCTGTAAATTTGATGGATGAGTAATCTAATCAATTATAAGTTAGGTTAATTCGAGTCGAGTCATATTCAAATGAGTAAGATTTAACCAGTTTTAATTTATGAGCATATGTATTTGTGATATAGCTTTTTTTTAAGTGAATATATTTGTGTTAAGTTGTACAAATATGTGCTCTCAAAAGCATTATTATTAATTTGGATGATTTTGGGTTGGTGAATGGTGAAAAAAAAATCCTATAATCTATGATCTATGATCTTTGATGCTACATTATGGGCTTTTTCAAGTGAAGAACACAAGACTATGATCTATGATCCATGATCTTTGATGATAGGGAGTCATTCATTGGTAGGTCCCATTGGCAGCAAGCCAGTAACACAGCCTATCTCCATCCACTCTCTCTTCCTTATCAGCCAAATGCCAACCCTTCCAGTGAATGAATTGACATGGCTGCTGCTGCTGCTTCTTCTTCTTCCTCTCTCTCTCCTCTGTCATCACCTCATCTCAGATCTCCTTCAACCCCCAAATCAAAACCCTTTTCCTCTTCATACTTTCCCAATTCTTCATCTCCACCACTCATATCATCTTCTCTCACCTTATCCCGTCCCCAATCCAAACACCCACCTTTCCATTTCAAAATTTCCCCAAATCCCATCAATCAAACCCTAATCACTCCTCTTAAAAAACCCAGAAATTTGATAGCTTCTGCTGCTACTGTTGAAGATGCTGCAATTTCAACAGAGACAGCCCAGGAAGTAGTTTCTGCCACTTCTGGGGATGATGGTGTTTCCAATATCATCTCAGTTCTTTTGTTCATTGCATTCATTGGACTTGCAATCCTTACTATTGGGGTAATTTATAACTCTGCAAATTAATTTTTATTTTTCCCATTATTGTTGCTGAAGTTTTGTTTATTTTGTTAAAAAATTTTTGGGTATGCATTGTTTTTGGGTCAGGTGATATATATTGCAGTGACAGATATCTTGCAGAAGAGAGAGAAAGAGAAGTTTGAGAAAGAAGAGGCAGCAGCCAATAAGAAGAAGAACAATGCGAAGAAGAAAGTGAGAGCCAGAGCAGGTCCCAGAGGATTTGGCCAGAAGATTGACAAAGAAGAAGAAGAAAACTGAAATGAAAATTCCCCAACTCCAACCCCCCCCCCCCCCAAAAAGGAAACAAGCCTTTGTGAATTTAATTAAAATTCCAACCATCAATTTAAACTTTTAATTTTGACGTAATTCCTACCGTTTCATATATGATGCTCACAATTCTGTGTAATGCACAGCGGTGGGAAATATAGAAGATGTGCTAAGTGCAACATCTTACAATATGTATGAGTTATGACCAGTATATTTATCCACAATATATAGATTGATCATTCTCTTTGTGCTTTTGCCAAGATCGATCCTATGTTATGGTTTATCCGAGATAGGGGGAGGGGCAGTACAGAATAAAAGAGCGCTACCTTTTATGCCGATTGAGATAATACTTACTCCAGGACATGAAAGGATTAACATTAAAACCTTACACAGGAAAATTTTCTCGGCTTCCGCTAGACACCCATAAGCTCTGAACATAGCCACATTTGTACAATCACGATTACTAGAAGGAGAAACTACCCTTTTGTACCCTCGCACATTCGAATGATTTCTTTACAGCTCTTTCCGCCCATTTTCTTCTCTGCAGGACATCCCATATTTAACAACTGCAGCACAGGCTCGCCCATTGAATCTCTCTATGTATATATAGCCCTTGAAACTACAAATGTACAGTTCTTTTTACCTTTCCAAGTACAAAAGCAACAAACTCATTATTCGTGGGGGCTCTCTAACTGAGCCCTGAAGCACTTGCTTGAGCTTAGATATTACGAGAAGGGGGGGGGGGGACGGACTGGAAAAGATGAAGCGGAGCAGTAGGCTTCAGTCAGCTGTACAACTTCAATTTCTTCTAAAACCCACCTATGCAGGTTGAGGAGTCTGCCCTGCAATTCTCCTTTCTGCAAACAGGAATGTGAATAATTTGTCAGAGTGAGATTCACCATAAGGACAACTGATATGTATGCTTAAATTTTCACTTTTAGACCAAGAAACAGTGAAAATTGTCAAAAACTAGGGTAAGTCTCGTGTTTCTCATGACATGTTGCCAATATAGATCTAATAACAATGAATGATACTCAGTACCGACAATTCAAACCAATCATTGACTAACTCAAGAAATCTTGGTTTTCAGAAAATAGACGACAACACTTGGAGAAGTGACCATATTAGGCCCGCTGATAGATGAGTTTTGAGTATAACAAAGATCCAAAGGAATCGAGAAGGGAACAACATAGGTTGATTACTATCATCTGAACATTATGGTACAAACAAATCACATCGCAGTTTTTCCTAAAAGATTACTGTTTTTAGGGGTTCAATATCACACAAGATCAGGAACAAGAAAGCAGTATAAAGCAAATCCAAGTAGAGAACAGCAGATAGGAACCCATACCTCCTGCAGCAACGAGCTTTTCTACACGTGCAACAATATGCTTTCCATATGTGTATTTCTTCAAAGCATTCAAATGAACCTTAATCCGTGCTAAGATGTGCTCACGTTGCTGATCATTACAGGTTTCCAAGACCTTCTGTACGACATAGTTTGCAAATTGGTCCTTCATCATTGCCTAGAGTAGGCAGGACAGACAGGAATCAGAAAACAATGCACACACATGAATATTATAAACACCACTTCATCGACAGAGCCATAAATCAATCCCAGCTGCAACCAAAGCACCAAATATCCATACTGACTCAATGGTTAAGCAGAGCAGTTACTCGAGTTTACATCTACCAGAATCACAGCTTAAAAGTCAAAGCATTCCCTTTCAGAAGGGAAAAAAGTGTCCATTTGAAGACGAAAAAGTAGAAAAACCATGAAACCTCCTTCAAATAAGAATAGCACATCCAGTGTCTCTCAGACTTCCCATTTTATTGCCACATCATGCTAGTAGCAAATCGGTTTTTTTTCCCCCCAGTGTATCGTACTGATTGACAGCCAACAGGGTTTTTGCATGAATTTCAGAGAACATCAACTATCAGAATGCATCAGGTTTCATCAAAAGAACTAATTCCTTTATCACATACATCCTTCAACCTATAAGTTAATCACCTGCGAAACATATTTTTTGTTACAGAACATTTTGTGCACTTTTTTTTTGAGGGGGGGGCGCTTAGGACAGAAAAAATTATGATACTCATCCTATTGAAAGCACCTTTGATTTTGGACTTCCTTGAAAAAAGAAATGTACTAAATTCATGGGGACAAAGAATGAAGACACCTGAGCGCTTAGCAGTTGAATTGTCAGAAGAACTGATCCCAACACAAATACTAAAGCAAAACTAAGATTGACCAACCTGAAGAGGTTCATTTTCATCGGTAGTGCCAAGCATCTCATTCACCAGCAGTTCCCGTTCTTCGGCACTGCCAAAAGTAAGACATTTCTCCACAACATTGGAGGCAAACTTCTGCTGGCTCATCTGGACTATCTTTCCGGCCAACTCCTTGATTATGGCTGTTCGTTCATGAGGTTTTCCATGTTCCAGCACATGCTGTTTGTAGAATTATCAATGAGTTAGATAATACGCTGACAACAAAGACTATCCAAGCGCCATCCAAAGTTAAAACTTGCACACAACACTGTAAAAACATGTCCACAGTCCCAGGAAAACAGAGAGAGCAGAACAAGAAAGCAATGTTGGTGTTGGGGGTTTAATTAAACAAGGGTACAAATTAAGCAATTGATAAGTTATCGATAATGTACTGATACGATGACAACAGTGGTCGGTAGTAAGACAAGATTAGAGTTTTCAACGTGGTATTTATCAACACCGTCGTCATCATTGTCGCTGTCATCATCAGTATCACCAGCACCATCCAATCATCATAATATTAATTTTGCTACTATTTAACTTTATTGTTATCGTTCTTTACAGGTACTGTAAAGGCATAGAATCAGAGATGCTAAAGGAGGGCAGGGCCTAAGAGACAAGTAACAGAGCAAGAAGCCCGCTGCCGGAAGCGGGATAAGTTGAGGATAGTGAACAGATAAAATTCAACACAATCACTATAAACATGATAAATATGCATGCACACTGCATTTGTTTTTTCTCCTCACTATGGCTCCTGCCATCATCCCAACCTCGCAATGCATCACCATTCTGGAACAACAGCAGTGCTAGTAATAATGATCCGCACCAAGATGACCAGACCAACATGAAAGACATGCGTGGAAAATGCTCTTTCTTTTTCCTCTCATCTCCTGTCCCACCAATGCATGTCCACATTGAAACAGCAGTAGGGGTCAATGAAGCTTGTTAAGGCTCCACGCAACTTCAGCAATGGCAATGACCCACTCACAATTTATTATCCCTAATTCTTAGTTTCTCTAAAACTGAAATCCTGTCGTCCTCCAATTTCATCCAAATTTAAGATTGCGTAATATCAGATCCCATTCATTCATAACATAGTATTACTTTGAAGCAACTCATCAATTAAGTAGAAGACATAAAATTGAACCCTATATCTCTGACTTTCTGATAACTAATAACTTGAGAATCAACATACAAATCGGAAGTGGGACAAAGGTTGACATTGCCCACCAAAGGGAGCTCAGTGGAGTGTGCTAGGCGGATGGTAATTCAGTGCCAACTATCATACCCTCCCCCCCCCCTCCTCCCACAAAGGGATCCCAGAAAAGATAAAAAAGAAAGGAACACATACTAGTGACTAGTCAAACTTACACCCCAGCAATAAATTATTTAAAAGATTATTCTTCAGACGAATATCATTCCGTAAAATCATGTTTCTACCTATAAAAAAAAATAATTAAATTTTTTTCTTAAAACTTCCCTACACAGCAAAGTCTCTGCTGAAAAGCCAGAGATCCAACAGCATTCAAAAAACCCTCGTTACCATCGGTTGGCTGCTACAGCAGAAGAAAACAATGCCAGAAAATGCCTTCTCCACCCTAGGACTTACGGGCATTCTTTCAGCAAAACGATGTTTTGGTTTGCCCTTCAAAAAGTAAAGCACACATACTAACAGAATTGTGACAATTGTCCACGGGTCTCCGTGGCTTTCCTAAAAAGTGAGTAAAGGACCACAAGTGACAGGACAGTATCCTGCAATTGTTCAGACCAACATAGCAGGGTGATAAATGAACTGTTACTGAAGATTCACTTCCAATGCTAGTTCGACGATACCATTTGAACACTTAGCTGAGCTAAGACGAAAATGTCTGCTGCTACTCCTAATTCAAGACAGACATGATGAATCTATTCCTGATTCTAATGTGCACGCTGAAATCAGCATAGATCACATACCTGAACCACATAATTGCCATATTGATCTTGTGCCAGCATGCTAACTGAACCAAGAACCTCATCCATTACTTTGCTCTGGGTCTGCGGTTCTTTGCAATGTTCCAGTACCCTCTGCAAGCAGGCAAACAGCTAATTCTGTTTAGTACATCTAGTAAAAGAGCAGTCATGGCAAAGACCCAAGCAGCATTTTTATTAGCAACCTGAATCACACGGCAACCGTATGGATGGGTTGAAAGAGTAACAACTTGATCAAAGAATGATTCTACTATAAAATGGATATGCTCTTCAGGTACACATTCAATGCACTTCTGGATAACGTGGTTCCCATTCTGATCACGAACACATCGCATTATATGGCCATCAAGTTCTTGAACCATTTTAACCTTCTGATCCAAATGGACAACTTCAATAGCCTGTTGGGTGGGGGTGAGGCAGTAAAGAAGAAACTATCAGCCCTCCCACTGGACTATAATATGATTCTTCAACAAAATCACAAATTGTAGAGACGAAGACCAGAAGTCCACAATTTTGGTTTTGGGGGGGGTGGTTACTAAGCTATGCACACATTGACCACAGAGCAGCAGAAACCCTCAAGCCGAACAGCATAAAAGCACACAACTTGTCCAGACATTTTAATTAAAAATATTCATCTAAATTGAAAATAATTTATGCTGGATACAGAAATAAGATTGATACGTTATTGGACACTAATAACCGTCCATGGAAGCAGACATCAAAGCATTCAAATACAATTACATGACTAATGGTGACAAATGGTGTAAAATCATGTCGCTGCATGATGACATCTGATTAAAAAATAAATAAAATAAAAAACAAAAAACAAGAAAAGAAAACACCTAAAAGCAACTAGGCTATACCACTAGGAAGAGACGGCAGCTGAGAATACCTTCTGGATAACACGGCAGCCATACATTTGCAGGCTAAGGGTCAGCACATGACCATCAAGCTTGCTGGCAAGCTCTCTCCTTTGAGAATCCCTCCCATGCTCAAAAAACTGGACACAGAGCCAAAATCATTGGACAACACAAATAGACAAGTAACCAAGAAACTTGAACAGTTGCACTCGTAAGTAATCACCGGTAACGATATAGGTGCCATACAAAAATGTAATTCCACAACATGATATCTGGACTCAGCACTTAAATCAAACAAACAGAAACAAGGTTTCAAACACACATACCTTCTGAATCACATAGTTTCCAAACACATCGGTCATCAAAGAAAGCGCATGAGGAATTATTTCCTCAAAGACCATGTTTTTCTCATCTGTAGTGGCTGTTTCGAGTTTTTGCTGGATAAAGCGGCTTCCATACTGATCAGCACTGTTCAAATAGAACATTTAGTCAGTAAACTTTTATTCGGCACCTTTTATCAGATAGCAAATCATGAATATCGCATACCTGAACTCAACTACATGACCAGCAATCTCTGACAGTTCAAAGCACTTTGTCTTATTGCTCTTAAACTCCTCCAATAGAGAGGATCCTAAGCTTCCATCCATGTGCCAGGGCCCCATGGCCCCACCACCTAAACTCCTCATAGTAGCAGGGAAGCGCATGTTGAATTCATTGGGCCTGATAGGACCACCTGGCCCAGCAAGGCCAGAAGATGAGTTTGGAATGACAGGACTTGTCAATGGGCTACCAGGATACCCCATGCCAACCCCAAATGCTTGATTTCCGTAGTAAGCATGATTGGAACCACCAGATTTACTCCCCAAAGCACCAAATTGCGGTTTCTGAGGTGACATCACAGATCCCAAACATGCTTTCTGAAGTAACTCCGTATAATACTTTTCTGGAGACTGACCGCCCAATGCAGCAACTTGCGCAGCCGCAGCATATTCAGCTGATCTTAGGTATTGCACATACATAGCATCTGCAAGTGATGCCTGCAAAGCATTCCCCGCCATCTGATTGCCTAAGCGACCAGATTCTGGGGCAGCGCTGAAACCCTGTACAGAAGGCAAGCTACCAGCCATAACCCTTGAATCTAGTCCTGGGATGCCCAACGCTGAAGCTGCAGCAACATTGTCTACCAGTGGAGGTAGACTGAAGTTGCCAGGTTGGCTTGCCATCATAGACGGCATGGCTGACTGCAATGACAATCCACTCAACCCATAATTTGCAAAAGATGACGCAGTTCCGTCCAAATGAGCATAGTGAGGCAATAATCTACCATTTGGAGAGGCTGCAGATGATCCTTTAGCATATGAAACACTGGAATTAACAGCAGATTTTGGGCGCTCCACCTGGGGTTTTCTCAGGTCAGACCCTACTAAACTGCCTCTCGCCGCTGGCTGCGAGACATCAGGCATATGCAAATGACCAGTATCAGACTTCTTCAAATAATTATGTTCATTGCCGCGTCCTTGGCCATTTTGAACATTGAAAAGGTAGTTATGGTGATCAGATCCATGTTGTTCAACAGGTAACGGCAAACGTTTTTCAGTGTCAATACTACCGTTTGTGGTCAGATTCATGCCAGACAATGCAGCTGCCAGATCAGCAGAGCTACTCCTTGCAAGTGACATGCCATTTAATGAGTTTGGACAAGCAACATTCTTTTTTGATGCTCCGGCTCTCCCTTCACCAATAGGTGTCGGACAAGGACTTGGAGCCCTGGCTACAAGCTGAGGATCAGGCGTAGTACTTCTAGATAAGGGTGCACCCAAAGCAGCAGCATAGCTATAAGATGCAGGAGCAGTTACATTCTGGGCTGCAGAAGAAACCCGCACATTAGCACTCTCACGCCGCAAAAGAGCCAGCTCAGCTTCAGCTGAACTTAATAATTCGACATTTTCATCAAAAGCATTGCGGCTTGCTGGACGAGAAGGGTGCCTTGATGAAGGATCAGAACGCCCCAAGTCATCCTATGGACATCAAGTAGCTAATCAGTCAGTAAAGTATTCATGAAGGAGATTGCAACTACCCACAAGAAATTATATGAGAAAACAACAAAGACTACACAACACCAAATTTATCAGAAGATCAAACAAAAGTTGGTATCCATAAAACGACCAGCGTTGCATAAAACCTAACTGACAGCAACCCAAAGGATAAAATGATTTGCACCAAAACAGCACACATGAAGGAAAGCTTGCAAGATTGATGCAGAAGAACATTCAGTTTTTCTAAGAAGAAAGTAACAGTAAGGTGCAATTTTATTCAGCTATCATAGAAATGAAAATGGCATACAGACTCTCTAAGAGAGTGAAATCTGTGGTTTCTATAATAGGACCAGTCACTCCTGCAGCCAGACGTTAAAACCAGGAATTTTTCAAAGAACCTATACGGCAGATAGCGGTGCATTATGAAGGCTGCCGCTGTCAGCGAATTCAATTAAGCTCAGAACTCAAACAAAAACTGACACCATAGATATAAAAAACAATTCTTTTCAACATTAATGCCATTAACTCAATGGTTCAGAGGTCAGGAACACCAAGGAGATGCTCCACCTTGCTTCCACTTTTTACTTCCCATCAATGACAAGGTAAAGGGGCAGCTCTTCTTTCATCGAGCTTGCCTCATCAGTCACTAGTACGCCAAGCCATCTGTCTGTTGGCTGCTCTTACCTATCAGTGAATCATCACCTGAGTATCATTTTATTTTTCAGGATTCGGTTAATTGTATCACAAAGTCTCTGAAGCCCCCCCTCTGCATCCTCCTCTTTACCCGACTTATAGCGTTATCGTAGGGTTAGCAGAAAAAATGGAATACCAGGACTGCCTTGCTGATCACCTAACCCATTTCTGGATTTGCCAAGCACACATAACTTTGGAGTTTGAGATGGGTTCGGGTGTTCTAGAGCGTACTGAAGACAATTTTCTTCTGTCTAACAACTAAAGTAAATGGCCATTCTTTCGTACAGGTATGTGTACACTGATAACAGTGCCAAATGAAAACCACTGAAAGAAGTCACCTGTGCGATGATGGACAGCACAAACTTTATTCCAGGAGAAAAGGAAGCAGAAACAACCTGTTTTTCCTCCAAAATGAACATAGCACAAACGATTCATACAGGACAAAACACTTTGATTGAGGAGCACACAAGGATCAACATATAAGCAATACACAGACATAGATATCAGGAGTAAACGAAATAACACATAGCAGTGTAACCAATCACAAACGGGGAAAAAATAACAACTGTTAAAAAGAACCTAGCGAAGGGCAGAAATTGTAAGATAACATTACCTGAAATATCTCTGCTAAACTCTTCTGTTTACTCCCAAGTCCAATACCAGGAAGGCCAGGAAGGCCATCTTTTACCCATTCAGCTGAGCCCTGGCCTTTGTCTGGCTCCACCTCCCTCTCCTCTTTCTTCGAGCTAAACCCGGGAGGCATCGAAAACAATGACTTCCCAGGCCCATTCTCAGTCCTATTCATCACTTTCCTGCTATCCCCAATTCCACCCAACACCGAGCTCCCGCCTTGTAACCTTTGTGCAAACCTCCAATCCTCCTTTGACAAGAGGGGCGGGGGCAACCTAGGATTCAAGTTGACATTGGAGTAATAGTATGACAAATAAGCAGGATCAGCCCTAAGCTCTTCCTCAGACATAACCCCATTACCACTTTTACTCCGAGCAAAATCGGCGAAAGAGCTAGTCCTCCCAAACAGCCCCCCAACCGCGCTCAACGAGCCTTGGATCGTTGGAGGGGCTGACCCACTACGATAAATATTGAGCTCTCGCTCGCGATCATCACCCGCATCTTGCCGCCTAGGCTCACGCAGCACCATCCCTATTTCTCTCTCCAATTCATCCCCAAATGATCCTTCACTGCTTCCTCCAATCGTCGGTCTCCTCCCCAATTCAGATATCATCCTCACAAATCAAAATTACACCCAACCCTCAAATTCAAACCCTTGGAAACCCTAATATAACATGTCAAGATTAAAACTTTCCAGCATAAACCAACCTAACAAGGTTTATTTACAACCAAATATACCTCCCTAAATCAAATTATCAATGATTAGGCATCAAATTTCCTTTCCCAATTAGGTTTTGTTTATCATCAACCTCAACTGATTAACAACAAAAGGGAGAGACACACCCACACACATCCTCCCCCCCTCCAAAAAAAAAAAAAATCAAAAAGCCAAGTTTGATTATCTGGGTTTTGATTCGACGATCAAGCAAAGACGTCCGGTATGATTAATGCTCTCCTCCCACATTGAAACCCGACCTGGGAAAATAGAGGAGAGAGAGAGACAAATTGGGCTGTGGGAAATCGGAGACTGTCAGGATGAATCCCGGCGGCTAATTGATTTGGGGATTGGGGGGGGGGTTGGGGTTCTCTTCTTATTACAAGAAGTCAAGAACCCCTGTTTAGGGTTTTTGTGTGACGGACTTTTGCGTGGAGAGAGAGAGAGAGAGACAGACAGAAACAGAGAAGGAGGAGCAGAAGAGAGAGAAATGTAGAGAGAGAAAGAGAATTTCAGGAAAAAACTTGAAAGGAATAAATACAACCTGACTTTTTTTGAGGGTCGTTTTAACAAACATTGCTATTATTAATTACCCAAATTCTTCCCTCCCTCTCTCTCTCTCTCATAGTAATTAATTTTTATCCAAACAGACCCCAAAAAATTTAATTAAAAAAGGAAATTAAGCAAAAGTCTTCTAATATGTCTTTGATTAATTCTCATTCAAATAAATCCAAAAAAAAATTAATAATAATAAATAAATAAATAAATGAATAAAGGGAGTGAAAAATTAATCCGAAAATTACAGAATTTATATTATACACCTAAAAATATGCACTCTAAAAATTATATAAGTGAAATATATATTAATTTTTTGTTCAAATGAGCCATGAATGCAGTACAATACAATGGGAGAAATGAAAATCAAATTTGAGATCTGATGTATTCAGAACCTCAATCTTAATTGTTTAGTTAGCTAAAATTTTATCAATAATAAAATATATATTAATAAATGCTCATGTGATAAATATATATTGAAAAAATGTATACATATAGTGTCGAAAAATTAGAGTAATTGACCAAGTGAAAACCGACTCGTGGAGAGAAGTGGCAAAAGAATGCAGATAAGTGGGCCGCTTATTTTAATTTTAATTTTATTTAATTTATTTAATTTCTTTTTTTGGGGGCAAACGTCCTCGTGCTATTAGAGTAGGAAAAGTATCTGGGAAATGCCACGTAAGCGCATTAGATTCAGTGGGTTTCCAGACAATATCTTCAGACAAAAGTATCAAAAAGGAAAAAAAGGTGAAGTAAATTTCCGGAAATAGCCCTGAGTTTTATATCTTATTTTAGCAAAACTAAATTTTTCACTAGATTTTTGCCTTTATACTGTAAAAATAAAGGGGATGCTGTAACTTTTTCAGGCTGTTACTGAGCTAGGTAACTTCCAGCAATATATGATCTAGTAATTACTATTTCTAGGTTCTTAATGATTTTTTTCCTTTCCGACAATAAAATTTAGATGGGTTGGATATGTGAAATCTAAGCCTTCATATCAAAGTTACATTATACTTTGAAACTTAACACGTAAATAGATTTTACAGATCGTTCATCAATAAAACCCTCCTACTAATGGCAAGAATTGAACGTGTATAATGGCGAAAGACAGCGCTTGTATATTACCGATTGTACCAACCCATTGACTATTTATGGTTAGAACTTTGAAGCATGCATCACACTCGTATCTTGAAGTGTTATTTCTCCGACTTAAGCCGTGTTCGGCAACAGCGTTTTGGGTAGCGCTTAGCGTTTTGACCAGGTCAATACGCTAATTAGTTAATTTTTAGTATTCGGTAAACTAGTGTTTTGACTAGCATTTCAAGTAGCGTTTAGCGTTTTAAGCAACGTTTTTGAAAAGCTAATAGTATTAACGTTTGACATTTAAAAGTAGCGCTTTATATTTTTTACCCAAAAAATATCCTTTAAAAATTTTATCTTTGAAAATTATCTATATCCTTTTATGTCAATTTACATGAATCAACTAACATAACTGTTAAATTTACCGAACACATTAGTTTTAACCGCTAGTCTAAACAGCTATCCGCTAATAGCTAAATTAGAAACGCTATCTGCTATCTAAACAGCTATCCGCTACCTGAACCGCTATACGCTACCTAAATAGCTAATTTAGTCGAACAGGGCCTTATTGTGGAAAGAGAACTATTATTATTATTATTATTATTATTATTATTATTATTATTGTTATGGAAATTTCTTTGCAGAATATTCTTGAGCATACATGATTGATTAATCTTTGGAAAAGTTTTTTCACCTTTTTTGAATTGTACGATTATGATCACTAAATTCATCTGTCCTAAATTTGGCAATAAAATTTTATAATATTGCTGGTTTCCAAATTATTATTTCCTGTTTTACACATGGTGAAATGAATATTTCCAATTAATAAATTCCTCACGCACTCCACACACGAAGAACAATAATCCACCATTGTGAATACATGATAACAACTTTCCATAAACTGAGCTTGCAAATTTGAAATCTATACACAATATAAAATATTTTTGTTGGAGAAGGTTTTTGGAGAAATTGAATTATTTTAAACTTTTTGATCGACCAATTTGTGTGCATGTAGCATATATACACAATATAAAATAATTTTGTTGATATGAAGTCTCTATTTTATCAAAGTCGATCGAGTTAGTACTGGTCTATAAAGAAGTAGAGTTCCCTTATTGTAGATTTTTTTCACTCACGAGATTTGACCTTGAGACATATTACTTAAGAAAACAACTAACGAACCACTTAAATCAATCTGTATTGGAAATTTTCAAGATTATATGAATGGGTTGTTGCTAGTTGTTGGAGCGATCTATTAATCATGTGTAATTTCAATAGATAGTATATGTAAACCGACCTCAAAGCTAATAGAGTCTCCAGAAACATTTTGAATAAGTTTTATGAATTAATTTTAACTGATGAGAAACTTTACCAGCTGATTTAACTGACATTAAAATCTTTTGAATTTGTATTAGGTTTTGACATTAAAATGTTCATGCTAGAGCTAGAAAATTCAACTTGGGCCTATCACTGGGCATGCTGGACTAGGCCCATACTTTCAAATGCCAATAACATCCTATTATTTGGCCCAATTATGCATCCTCCAATGGATATGAACTACATGGGTCATTGGGTTCTTGGGTTTGCTGCGTACTTGCAATCTCTCAAGCCCAGCCCAATGCGTGAATTCCAACTCAAGGGATTGAAATGCGGCGGTGTGATATTTGGTTGAATGTAAGATAATATAGTATTCTAAGGCGATTCTTTTTAAATATATATATATATCCAATATGTAAATTAAACTCTATCTCAAATAATATATGTTATATTGTCCTCCCAGGTGCATAGAAAAATTATACGTAGATTTAGAAATTTTGCTCACTAAAATATATAAAAATGCTCATTGAAATCATATATAGTATTTATTTATTCCGCGCATATACGTTTGAAGCACCTATTGATTATATATATAAGCGCTGAGTTATAATATATAGTATTTATATAAAAAAAATCATCCCGCATTTTCATTTCTTCTGTCCGAAAATATCAATTTAATTCAAATTGCATTATATTATTAGATCTATAGACCCGAATCTATGGCACAAAAACCTAACCTTGGACTCATACGACAAATATATGTTTGAAGCACTTTTCGATTATGTATATAAGCACTTATAATTAGTTATAATTTTTTTAACGTTGGCTCATCAATGTATATATGCATGCATATTTAGTATATTCAACGACTGTCACAAATTATAGAAATATATCCAACTTTTGAGTACAGTACAAAGCAAGAGAAAAGGCAGAGTGCTAAACAAGGAGCGTAGTTGGTACAACTACTTAGTGATTTCATTACTTGAATGGTGTCATATATACTTAAAATTCTTGATTAATTGTCTATTACATCTGACTAACCCTAGTTAATCATCTTGTACATTAAAAAAAAGACCTTGTGACAAAAATAATATTGCAAATGGTGAATAATATTCATATTACCATTATTATGGACAACGATTAATTATAAAGATGATTTTCTATCTAAATTCTAATGTAGGATATCATTGTCGATCTGTTGAAACTGATAAAAATTTCAAGAAATTGGAGAAGCGCAAGCGTTTCGGTTTGACTCTCTTATATTCAATTCTCATGATGGAGTGTATATGAACTATGAAGTGTCGAGGTCAATTATGATTAGATATACGGAAAAATGACGTTGCATCTAATTAACTACCAAACTATCACTGAGATATATAAATTAGCACTATCGATATACGGTTCTCATAAATAGAAAGAGTTATTTATAAATACTTGATCACATAAAACTCATTTTTAAAAATCAATGATCAACACATATAATCCTACTTATAATAACCCCACTAGTGACTATAATTAAGTTTAGATGGGATCCAAATTAAACACCAAGGAATTGAAGATGCATGATGTTAGGGTTTTCTTTTCCTTCAAAGTAGAGTTATGTCCTGTACCATCTAAGATACTGTTTGGTTAAACTAAATCTTGTAGAACAGTTCAATGAGAAAAGAACACGTTGATTGACAAAGACTAACACCTCTAATTATCCTCCAATTCTAATCTTGCTTGAAGAACAGGCAGATGAAATGTCCTTCTCGTCCACTAAGAGAGAGAAAGAGAGAGAGAGAGATGCCACTACTATAAAACCACCATTGCAAACCTTTTATCACGCATCCGATATATCTCAGCATTAAAACCTAAGTTCAGAAATTAAAGAGAGATAAGTGTTCGGGATGGGTGTACAGTTCTTAGCATCCATTTTTCTGGTTCTTGCCAATTTCTCCCTCTGTCATGCAATTACGCGGCATTATAAGTTTGATGTATGTGTCTTACGTTCATACTGATCATGCATGATTTTCTTTCATATATGACGTATCCATGTGACACAACTGTAACGACTGTTCCCAGTATGAGTTCTACTTTTGCAAGGTTTGGATATTTGATTACTGTATACGTGTACCATTTTGTCATAATTTTTGCAGATAAAGTTGCAGAATGTGACACATTTGTGTAAGACAAAGAGTATGATCACTGTGAACGGCAAGTTCCCTGGGCCTCCTGTGGTTGCTAGAGAGGGTGATCAAGTTATCATTAAAGTCATAAACCATGTCAAAAACACTGTTAGCATCCACTGGTATAGTGCATATGTATGCTTCCCTTAAAAGTTACATATTATGAAATTGCAAACATGATTAATTAGTGAGTGAATATTACTAATACAATCATGAAAAATCCACTGTATATATAGGCATGGAGTCCGACAACTAGGGAGCCCGTGGGCAGATGGTCCGGCATACATAACTCAATGTCCAATTCAAACCGGCCAAAGCTATGTTTATAACTTCACCATCAAAGGACAACGAGGGACTCTTTGGTGGCACGGTCACATCTCTTGGATACGAGCTACTGTATATGGACCCATCATCATTCTCCCTCGAAGAAACGAATCTTATCCCTTCCCTAAGCCTCACAAGGAAGAGACCATCATTTTTGGTAATATACTCATCATCTCTTTTACATGTTGATTGTTATTGATCAACTAGATAGATATTCTTGAATTTAAATTAAATCTTGCTACATAGTTAATTATTGATGGGTAAATAAATAAATAATGTGTAGGAGAATGGTGGAACAATGATACTGAAGCAGTTATTAGTCAAGCACTTCAAAGTGGAGGCGGCCCCAATGTGTCCGATGCCTATACTTTCAATGGATTTCCAGGTCCACTATACAATTCATGTACAGGAGCTAAAGGTACTTTTATTCAATCTGTATCATCTTCAATGAAATTAAATGGTGGTCAAACAAGTAGAAGTCCTGATAGGTCAGAGCTCAGCCTAGTTAAACTTTTCTCGAATCAACAAAATAAATTAGCTAAGATATATCGAATTTCATAACCAAAAAATGAAATTAAACCCGCTTGAATAATCTACGATTCATTTGACTCGAGCTCAATCAGTTAACTTATTCAAGTGGTTAGAGTAGCACAACCCAGACATACCATTATCTGGGTCTATGAAATCAACCTTGTTCGAGTAAATATATGTTACCCTTTTTTAATATTTGAATATATATATATATCTCAGATGCTAGCTGTAACGTGAAACAGGGTTGGCAGACACGTATAAACTGAAAGTGAAGCCTGGAAAAACTTATCTCCTTCGTCTCATCAACGCTGCAGTCAATGAAGAGTTGTTCTTTAGCATAGCGAACCACACCGTGACTGTGGTGGAAACGGATGCACGCTATGTAAAACCATTCCAAACCAATACGCTTCTCCTTGCTCCTGGCCAAACCACCAATGTCCTACTCAAAACCAAGCCAAACCCTAGCCATGGTAGATACCTCATGGCGATAAGCCCTTACTTCACAGGGAGAGGTACATTTGACAATACCACTGCGGCATCCATTCTAGAGTATGAAGTTCGAAAAAAGTCTTCATCATTTAAGAACAAGATCACAATTAAAGATCTACCGCGTCTCCCTTCAGTGAATGATACATCCTTTGTAACGAATTTCACGCGAAAATTCAAGAGTTTAGGCAATGCTCGATTCCCCGTCAATGTCCCACAAACAGTTGACAGACACTTCTTCTTCACAGTAGGGCTTGGAACAACTCCTTGCCCTAAGAACCGAACTTGTCAAGGGCCTAACAATAACACAAAATTTGCTGCCTCAATCAACAATGTTTCCATGGCACTCCCATCAATTGCCCTCCTCCAATCCTACTTCTTTGGTCAAAATGCCGGTGTTTTTACTGCAAATTTCCCTCAATTCCCCCTCGTCCAATTCAACTACACCGGCCCACCTCCGAACAACAGCAATGTGATGAATGGAACCAAAGTTGTAGTGATTCCTTACAACACGAGCGTGGAGCTCGTCATGCAAGACACAAGCATAATCAGTGCAGAAAGCCATCCTCTTCATCTCCACGGCTTCAATTTCTACGTTGTTGGACAAGGTTTTGGTAATTTTAATCCGAACAAGGACCCTGCTAGTTATAATCTTGTTGATCCTGTTGAGAGAAACACCGTTTCTGTGCCCTCTGGTGGGTGGGTCGCTATTAGATTCAGGGCAGACAACCCAGGTCAGTGTCATAAATCACATTTCTTAAGACTCAAGAAATTACAAAACCTAGTTTAATGTTGGAGATTTTGATGTCATTTATTTCTCACTACGATTTACAATGCTTTGGAAATAGGAGTATGGTTCATGCATTGCCATATTGAGCTGCACGTAAGTTGGGGACTAAGGATGGCGTGGATCGTACTCGATGGCAAACTACCCAATCAGAAGGTGCCACCTCCACCCGCCGACCTTCCGAAATGCTGATGATCGACATCTATGCTCGATTTTTCCTTCACTCTGAGTTCATTTTGCGTTTGAAGATGCTGAGAAAAAAAGCTAACACTGGCAGTGAATTTGAGAATTTTTCTTTGAGAGGACAAGGGCATTTTTAGAGCTTATGTTTGTGACTAATAAGGGTCTTTGAGTTTTCATGCAGTCCTCCACGAGGAACATAATTGAAGTTGGCGGATGGTTTTGTAAAATCTTTTTTCTGAATTTTCTTTCAATAAAATTCTTACGAAATTTATAATTTTTGATGTTCAGTAAAAAACTTATGCTATTTATTTCTCAACATGCGAACCCTTACCTAGTTCGCAAATTACTCTAAGATGTTGACATTCTACGAACTGGTGACAAATACACACTACTGATGCCTACCATGATTGTCTTGCTTGAAAGAAACGGCAGATGACACGTACTTCTCTACTTCAGAAACCATCTAGAGAGAGAGAGAGTGTGTGTGTTGCCTTGAAGCTTTGTATGGATAATCTAAGAACAAACTTCAACCAAAATTTTACAGACCCAAACCTTGATCCTGACCTTCTCTAAAAATAGGACCCCATCTCTCTGGACCCACTTTTTTTTTTAGGGATATTGGATGATGATATGCTGTATTTTGGGTTATTGGATAATAATACTCCAGACTTTGAACTTGGACGTCGATGTATAATATTATTTACCTATTTACTGTTTATATACCAAGACAGAGTTTGGATGTGCTTTTATCAATTTAATGCAATAATTTCACAATGGTTTGCAGTTGCATATGTCTAAAATTCAAGAATTTTCAAGTGTATGTAATGACATATGTTGAATATGCACTTACATCACCAACTAAAAACACCTTTAAAATTTTTCTTGGTATAAACACAGTAAATAGGCCCATAATATGGTGTACGGATGTCCAAGTTTAAAATTGGGAGTATTATTGTCCAATATCTTGAAAGTACAGTATATTATCGTCCAATATCCCTTTTTTAAGGTAAGATAAGTAATATGTTCACAAAATTTCCTATTTAGATCGAACCTTGTGACCGATAAACGAGTAGATCACAAAGAAATCTTATTAACTTCACACAAAGTTCCTCGAATGAGGGTCCAAAGAAATCTTTGTTACAGTCTCAATCCCTATATTATAGTTCATACACTATATAACATGTCAAATGTGCCTTAGTATAGTATGTACTTCCGAATAACACTCATCATGCATACTGAAAATGCTCATCAAATACGGTGATAATAGTACACTTTTTATAAGACAAGTCTCGAGTCATGCAATTTAAAGTCCAAATTTTCCTCCATCATATGAATCTCTGCTCTCTCACAAGAGGAACTTCTGTCTGACCCATTTTACCCTTTCAAGCCCACAATAAGAGGCTCAGAAATTTCAGCAATATGGTCAAATGGCAATAAATCCCCTACCATTTGCTCTCTCATCTAAAGTGCAAGTCATAATTTTGCTGTCGATATTGGGAGATTCATAAATCCCCTCTAAACTCCACGAAAGCGAGATTCATATTGAGAGGCAACCTCCTTTTGACGATAAAGGTGAAGTTGCGCACATTATGCTCTACTCATTTCATAATTTCATAGTAGATTAGAAATAGTTTTCCTTTTTGATAACCCTTTAGACTCCACGAAAGCGAGATTCATATTGGGAGTTACTGCCGTTGTTGTATAGGCATTAGAACCCTCAAACTAGACCCCAATTGTTACGAAATAGAAGATCAATTTTATCACATTAAAATTAGGTCACGCCTTCGTGACGTTTTTATTTCTCTTATTAATTTCTGATTGGGTTTGTGTCGTTTCGTTGTTTATTTCGTGTTAACGTTTGTGTACTGATCCTTTTATTTTTCAAAGACGGTAGTTTCGTATCACAATCACATCACTGTGACATTTATTGGATTCCCCCCCCTCTCTCCCAACACAAAAAGAAAAAGGAAAAACTTAAGTTTTCATCAGTATATATGTTCATGTTTTGACCTTCCACTTTCCCTGTCTTGCACCGCCCTTATCCTTTTGCATTCATGCTGTTGTACCACCAAAATCAAAAATTAAGGGCTTATGTTCCATAAATTTTTCATAAAAGCCTAATAGCCATCCTCTTCGTATTTGCTTAGAGATAGTTGTTGTGTGCCTTAATTTTCAGTAAAAAGTTCGATGGAGACAAACAACTCTACAATCATAAACGCTAAACTGTACGTACGACCCAACTTCAATTCCTTATAGGCCTGCCATACGTGAAAAGTTTGTACAACGGATTAATTCGAGGGGAAACTCGGGGGAATTTTCTTACTCCATGGGTAAAAGATGTCGCGTAGGGCTCCACATTGGTGCAGGATTTGAATGCAGAACCTAGAGAAGGCGTGGATCATTTGGGTTATAACATATTCATCATACAATACTTGTTAGTTGTTAGCTTACATCCAAACTTTGGCTCCCCTTTTGAAAGGACACACACTGTTCTCTTTTGGAAATGTCCTCCACTTTCAACAAATTGCATTGGTTCTTGATTCATATTTCCACACCCTTTGGTCATAGAGTTAGTTTTAGGGCCTATTCTAGAATAAGTCCAATTCAATTCAGTAAAAATTAGCTCTGTTCAGTTTGGCAAATATCAGTCCAAACGAACATAGAAAACCTCTCTAAACTGTCGGTTCTTTAGGAATGATCAAAGCTCTAGAAGCAATTTCCATCCTTACTTTGATGGAGAAAATATGGTTTCGAGTTCAAAACCCTCAAGATTAACCCAAAATATTCGGATCATATAAAACTAGGGTAAAAAACTCGTCAGTAAAAAGTAAAACCTCTCTAAACTGCCTGTTCTTTATTTCTTGTGCTTACTGTTTACTGCTGCACTATTTTATTTATAGAAAGAATTCATTAATTATGTGGGGTGACTTTAAGATTGTATCCTATCATATTTTGAAAAGAATGGCATTTTACATGAAACTACATGAGGGGAAAGTATGTCAGAATACATGAGTGAAGTCCTTTTCTTTATTTTTCCCCAACTGTTTCTCTTACACACTCACTTCTCTTCAACAACAATTTTCAATGCAGCGACTGTTTTTGTGGGGTCTGGTGAGATCCAGACATAGGCAGTCTTACTTCTTCGGCACTTGTATAAGTAGAAAAATCTATATATAAACAGTCTTATTCCTACAAATACCCGTATAAATAAAGAAACTGATTTTAAGAGACTCACAGAACAGTCTCACTTTCCTTAGTAAGAGAGAGAGAGGGGGGCAACTCACATGCATACTGTATATATGCAGATCTGATTTTAAATAATGGCCATTTCCTTCCCCCTCCCCCCCCCCCCCCCCCCCAAACAATTAATGCATATATTATATCAATGCATGGTTGATCATTCCAACAGCTGTATGGAATCTATCTGACTTAGCAAAGACAAATATGAAAACAGAATTGCAGACTAACTGATAAGGAAATTTTTTCTGTGGAAAAAAATACCACAAATAATTAATTAATTAATTAATCTACTCTTTTATATAATCTAACATATATTTATATATATTTGCACAAGGTATTACATTAGCACATTGGAACTTGGTGTCTAACAATTGACATGCATCTCATTGATCAAAACTTAGATAGATTTACTCTGATTTCAACACCCCTAGGCTGCTAAGAGAAAAAGAATGACTTATCTTAATGGGTTGGTTCCTTGGGTACTTTTGAACTCTTCAAACCAACATTGCAAATTTGCGATGGCCAAAAAAAAGAAATCTTCTTCTTGCATTCATCATATACATGATCTTCAATCATGTCTTCCATGTCGATCAACTGCTTCTCTCGTCTCTTCTGAGCTAAGAATCACCATGCTTGCGCCAGTTGACGAGCATGGAAACACACCTCTTCACAATGTAGAATCGCGCCTTCTGCTCCTTGGCCAAATTCGAACATTTCTTGCCAAATGCCGAGCTCTTCTTAGAGAAGCTCCTCATTAGGTTACTGGATTTATGGGGGTTCTTGGTTGGCGAGCTAGGGCAGGAGCTCTTCAATGAAGAGCTCCTGCACATAGAAGATGATTTACCAGTCGAGGAGGATTTCTGAGAGAAACTCCTGCGAAAGGAGGGCGATCTAGAAGATGTGTTTTTCTGGGATATGCTTCGCATTAGCGACGGATCTATAGAGATTGTTGATGATCCAGTCATCCCACTCTCTCGTTTGAATATCTTCCACTTCTTCTCCGATGATGAGTAGCACTCTGAATCTTCATATGCCATCCTTCTTCGAGTATTTTTCCTTTTTTTTTGGTTTTCTTTCTTTGGGGGGGGGGGTTCTATGAGCAATGGATGAGTAATGAATTGCAAGCTCTACTAATTAGCTAAAGTGTTTGAATTGTTTGAAAGGGGGGGGGGGGGGATGGGGGATACTTAGAGGTATATATATATATATATATATAGGGGGGTAAAATATGTGCAGAGGACATCAATTTTAATGTAGTGGTAGTATAATGTATTATTGGTGTACTGAGTCATATTGGCCAGCAGGCAGAACATGTCCACACTGCTTTTGACCAATGCTGCTGGGTTTTATGTTTTTGTAAATATATCATGTAAAAAAAATGAATCCAGTACATGAATATGCATATGTCACTCGTACTGGCTGCCGTGGCTCGAGACTATATATTGGTACTTGTGCTCGGGAAACATGTATATGTATATGTATATGTACATGTATATGTGTATGTCATTACTGTATATAATCTCGCTAATTTTGATATGTACCGAGATTAATTATTGCATAAGGGGAATCTTGATTAAGCTCGATGCTTATTTATGTTGGGGAGATCCAAGGAGGGAGCCTACTTCAACTAAGGTCCATGGTAACAAGTCCAAGTGAGGTTCCATCCTAAAATCAATTGGCAATAGGAGGAGTAGCCCACTTGACTTATATACCATGACTCTTCTTCTCAAACTCCCGATGTGGGACTTCTTTACTCATGTGTGACATTTCCAACAATCTCCCCCTCACAAATGAGTCTCTTTCATACCACATCAATGCACAAGCTTCCCCTTGAGCGGAAGCCTTTACCAAGGTGTCAAGCCACCACCATCAAGAGCTTATCCACACCACCGAGCCACGCTGCAGCACACGTATTACCGCTCGATCAACACCTACGTATCATTTCACCAAGCTCATTCATGGGGTCCACCACGTCACACCTTTGTCACCTAGCCGAACGCACCATCGGCTCTGATACCAGTAATGTTGGGTAAAGAGTAAATATTAAAGAATGCAAACAAAAAAATTTGACTATTCTTTACTAGAAAAGCTCACAGCAGCAACTTTTCACTGAATTAGCATCATATTTAAAAGCCTTTCAATGAGAAACTAACCTCCTAAAATCCAGCCACTAACACACTAATTTAGACGTAATGACCCACTAACTCAGATTTTCTCTCAACAGAAAATACCAACTTACTTTGACCTAGTAAACAAACTCTAAAAATAGAAAAAGATAACTAGTCACTACTTTGAAGCATATCAACAATTTATAGCTCTATATAGCGAGTTTTTGGTCTCTTCCTAGTGTCATTAGGCACTTAAGAATCATCAAGTACACTATATTTATCACTTTAATTATATTAATCAAGTTAATTGCATTGAGTTTGACTCAGATTTTCTTTTGCCTGAGCATTAGTGATCTTCAAACCATGATTGCAATTGTGGCATGCTGAATGATGGCGTGCTTGTTTTCAGATTAAAACAAATTATTGATGATGATTTGCTGAAAAAAGATTTGGTTGGTTAAAGATTGCATTGATTACCTTTGAAGATTTGGGCACTGTTTATTTCTCTTGTACTTTTACTTGAATTATTGCCAATGATCAATGTTGACTTAACTAAGGTAATTGACCAGACCTCCGATTTTGGATGTTCGATCTGTTTTGATAGCGTTTTTGTTGTCTTTAAGCCTCTGGTTTACCGGAGTCGAATTCCTGTTGGCCTATAAACAAATAAAAATCTCTCACCATAGATTTTATCCATCTTGCAAGCGTCGAACCCTAATCATTGCTTAATGGAAACAGGTGTCAAATTACTTGCAATTTCTTAAGTTGCGGTGGTTCACATGATAGTTTACATCTAGGAGTGCCTGAGTTTTTTTCACCAAGAGGGAGGGGCAACCCTTCATTTTGTAATTAAAGATGATCTCATGCTACTTTTTCACAAAGACAGCCCAACACTGGGCCTCCATATTTCTATGGAGTAGCTATCACAAACGAAATTTCATAAAAATGTGTGATGTGATACGTGAAAGCTGATATAAGTGTGATTTGAATCATCAATTGTCATATATCAAGTTTTGTACGAATAATTCAATATGTAATGTAAGCTAGAAAGGTCGATCCAAGAATTTATTAGCTAAATTAGTTGACAACGATATATGCATACATATAATATGAATTGGAATGGCCAAGAAAATATGTCGACATTCAAATACTACTAATAACTGATCGCTATTGAGTTGACTATATATGAGAATTGTACGTATTCTCTCTTTGAATTACATATACAACGCGTAGATGGTGATATTTTCATGTTGTTTTCAGTGTTATTCATGGGTTACAAGCCCATTAAACTTTTTTTTTTGGGGGGTTAAAGGTTAATTAAGGAGGAACATCAGATAATTCTTTTCTCAAGAGTTCAACTTACATTATCATTTGTATAGTAGATTACTTGTAAATAATTCGCATTATTTATGATTTTACTTTGCTGGGGAATTTGTCAAAAATACTAAAAAAACAAAAGAGAAACAGTAAATCTGATTTACATGCACATGGAAGCATATGGATGGATCCACAAACAAATTTCTTGATTTATAAAAGCCCTTAATTGGAAGCAGAACCACCGCCCTAATTCAAATATGTTCAACTAAACTTCTCTGACAATCACTGTTCCTTCCTAATTCTTTTTTACCTCAGTTATGCTGTCATTGCCTTCCTTTCAAGATGATTCTACTATGCTCAATGCTAGTATATGTACATATATATATATATATATATATATATATATATATATATATGTGAACTATCGATCGATCCTTTTTTTCTGTGCGTTTATTTCTAAAAAAAAAAACGAATTATACTTATAGGGTTAAGGTTGCTTACATGTGGATCTCTTCAAACTCCACAAAAGCAAAATTCACGTTAACAAAGGTTATTGTTATTTTTGAGTATTGTTTATTGATTTTTCAAACAACAAAGCGAGACCCTCATCATACGGGGTTATTATTGCTGTTGACATATATGTGTCTGTGTGTGTGTTAATTATCGATTGATCCTGCTTTTCTTTGCGCGTATTTTTGGAAAAGAAAACCGGTTATACTTATAAGAATAAGGCGAGACTTTCTCTTTCTATTGTCTTGTGGTACTAATGTTTCAACCGATGTAAAATTGTTAATATATTTAAAATAATTATCCTCTGCAAATTTATATTCACGTCGATAATATATGTATGTTCTTGTTTTTCTTGTATCTATAATTTCTATTTGTCAACCAAGTTTAATTTGAAGATTTTACTACCTTGATTTGGGGCGTAAAGTCTGTTGTTCATATTCAATTTTTAGTTCCCAATGCTTTTTCTGATCAATTTGTCATCTGACTCTCCTTTAAAATTAAGAAAGTAAAACAATAAAAAGTAACTGCAGAATTTCCTTAGGATCCAGGGAAATGCATAAATTAATTTATTATGAAATCTGACAGAAATTTTTGAAAACAAAATTGCACATTTTACAGGCTTGACTGGTCAAACTGAGTAGTACATAGCAAAGCTGACTGTTCATACCGATTTGGATTTGTAAAATAATAATTGCAAGGCTGTTGGAGAATTGGCAATTTCTTATGTGTTTTCAGGAACAATGCTTTCATTGTTCATGTGTATATATTTTTTATGTATATATTTATCATATATTAATTTTTAATATATATTTCCTGATGTGACTCTTGAGAATATATACTCTAAGGAGTATAATATACACACTGATGGTGAATTACGTTGTAGGATTTATTCACCCTCTGCAAGCGGATCCACATATATGACTTGAGATTTGAGAATCAAAATTAATTTTGGATTCAATTTTATTTTTGAATTATTACAACAGGTCGGGGTTATGAAATTCTCCATCGGTTTAAAAGACATGGAGTAATTTTTTTTTTTTTTGATTAGAGTATTATCATGACTACATAGTCGATAATTACTATACGGACATAGTCAATAATTACTACGGACAGAGATATCGGTAGAGATGAGGTTGTCTGCAGATGGATCTCTCCAGACCCCGCGAAAGCGGGGCCTACACTATGAGGTGTTGTTGTTATTGTTGTTGTTGTACAAACGATAATTAGTAATTAATTAGCATCGCTTTGTGCTCTCATTGTCATCATCAACGGTGAATGATGTAATATATTTGTCAGTTCAATTGGTAGAGTTTCTGTAGTTTAATTGTTGACTTTCAGATTTCAATTATCAGAATAGTGATCTTACGTACTTTACACGCACACAAAACCCAAAAAAAGGGCCTGAATGTGGCAAATTCTTATATGTTTTTAGGAGCTGGTCCTCGCACTTGCCACATATATAGTTTTTGCCTAGATGTATATGTTATATAGATTATTTTAATATATTGTGGCTGTTAGTATCATGTTTATCTATTAGCATGATAGACTCTTTGCTTGAATACAAATTGCTGCCCGCAAAATTCATGGTTCCCATCACCATCCACCATCTCAGCATTATGAATAGGGTAACCTAACCTGGGTCAGAACCCTAACTAATGATGCGCTAGGTAAAACCTGATTTTACTTAGGAAAAGGGAAAATTAACTGAAACACACTATTTTGTCCTTCATTTACTGCACATATAAATAGTAAACTGTCATTGCACAAATCCTTTCTTATCGATCATCAAATCCCTAAACATCTTACGGGATTCTTTTCCCTTTTTCTCGCTAACTATTCAATATTTTTTCTAAAGGTTCGATCTTTAAAGCTGCTATCTTTAATCATTCATCTTTTTTCTGATCCCTAACTTTGACAACGAAGGGCCATTTCCTAGAGTCCAACGCATGAAATTTGCCTTTATACAAATCAGGTGCACAATATAAGACTGTTTTTTCATATTACGACTAATTTCTCCAGAAATACAAACACATATATGTTCATCAAAAATGACGTACTATACTAAGGAGACTGTCGCACTAATGACTCATGGATTTGTGGACTTGACAATCTTGATCGATCCCTCTTTATACTTAGAGTCAAAATAGGTCTATTTCACATCCTTTAAATATATAGTATAAACTATAAAGGTTTCATTTGATGAATATAAGTATGAATACTTAGGCAAAATGAATTTGAGTATACAAATAAACATATTAAAATAAGGTTCAAATTAATGGAATATGAACGGAAACAAAAGGGGGCACATGCATACACGTGGGCCAACAAGAACGTTGGGGCATAATAAACAACATGGTCCAATCCTGTTAATTTGTGTACCTTAAAAAAAAAAAAAAAAGAGAGAAAATGAATTTTTTTGAGAATGGCAGCTGACACTTGTTCATTCTTACCATTTATTGCTTCCTTTGACCACATTTTTTTGAAGGGGAAAAAAATAAAAAATTCCCTTGCCAAACTAATTATATATATATTTTTTAATTAAGCTGACTATGAGTAATCTCATGACATGTTTTTTTTTCCATAGACCTTGAATCATGTCATCCCGACACTAATTAATATAGATTAGATCAAGTAATTTGATGTTTACTCTTCTTAAACAAGATTTTATATTGGAGTTTTGTAAATAAAAAAAGTATAATGGAAGAGATTTATACTTTACATAAATTAATAGCAGCTCCAATTCAATGAAATCTATGTATCTATTAAAAATAAATTAAAGTACCCAAGGGAAATCTATGCCTAGAAAACAAGAATTGGTAGGTTTGATTACTCATAACTTATGGTCAAGCCTATATAATTTGCTACAATCATAAATATTGCACTTTAAAAGAAAATTAAGTTATATTTAGATTATCGTAGTTAATATGTAAATAAATGCATGTTCTTTGTTTTTTTTCTCCATCGAGACTATTATAACATATAATAACATTAAAAAAATATAAAATATTTTGAAGGGATTCCAATTGATAATTAAAATTATAATAAAAAGCCTTCATTGTTACATTATTTTTTTTTTGAAATACCCAGAAGAATAAATAAAATTGCTATTATAGTTGATAAATAAAAAATAAATTATCAATAATTTTAAAAACTGAAGCATTACATGACTAACTTGTCATTACATTGGAATCAAATGTAACTACCACAAAAAGATCCAAACTCTATCTTGTTCTATTTAGCAAACTAATAAGATTTCGTAACTCCTAATTTAATACCAAATCAAGTTTTCTTAGTTACTTATTTATCAAAATTATTGAGTTAATAAAAGACTACCCATACATCACACGGGATCAAAATCTAGTGGATAATCAAACAAAATAAAAGAGTGAATGGAACATATGAAAGAGGACATTAGGAAGCCTCAACGAAAAGAAGTCAATTCGACAAGTGCCAACCAGCATAACTAATAACAACTTTAGAAATTGTTGCTAAAAATCGAGGTTCAAATTTCGACTATATTGACTCACATATTATATATGACAAAAAGGAAAAAACAGCCAATTAGGGGCCAGGAAAAATAAAATCGATCTCATGAAGAATACTTGCCCTTCCCGACAAAAACATACTACTTCCTCCGTCCCATATTAGTAGTCAAGTCTACGGAATGTTTGAAAATAAGATTTAAATGCATTTACATTGTTGAAATAGTATTTTAATCAATAAAAATAATATTAAAGTCTTTAAAAAATAAACTTCGACAATGAATTATTTCTGACAATGGAATATAAGACGGATAGGGTATGCAAAAATTTGGGTGATAAATGGTACAATGGGCACATAATGGGTGGACAAATTGGCTAAGTCCAGCAATTATACAAGAGAAGGCAAGAGCATCCAGAATATATGGATGACAATTGGGCCAATGATTTTCAACATGTCTTTTTCATCGTTGGCATCCTATAAAAATGATCCAATCCTACTTCAATCAAGTGGGGATATAAACGTTTGGCAACTTTCTATTTGAATGCATATGTACCTGACAAAATTTTGCGTTTGGTTCGAATTCGGATTTGATAAATTGGGCACTGTCAAAATTTTAATAAGAAATTGATATTTAATACCCGCTTTTTTCACGTCGGATAATTCAGACGAGGATAAATCCACGTCAAAATTGGGTTCAGACATTCATGACCATACTCGATTTTTTCCAAGTCGGACAAATTCGGGTATTTAGATGCCATCACTAATGTACCCCATTATCGCTTCTCAGATTCTCTCTTTTTGTGGGTAAATTGGGGTGGGAAAAAGGTGATGTAGGTTGAAGTAGGTTGAATTTTTTTGTGTGATAAATTGAACTTGGTTAAAATAGTAAAAATGGGTTGAAGTGGATTGAAGTAGGTTGAAGTGGGTTAAAGTAGGTTAAGGTTGATATTTTGGAATTTACCCACGAACAGAACAGGCCCTTGCTTGTGCATATTCATTTTACAAAAATCAACATTTTAAAAAAAGTTTAATAGCAAAAAATTTAACTTTTTACTAATGTCGTCAAATTGAAAAAAGTACTATATTCTTATTATGTGATTAGTTCTCACAATGTATTTTATATTTACTTGTCTAACTTATTTTAGAAATTGTTCCTCAAATAAGGGTTTTATAGTCATCGTCCTGCCAACTGAAATCGATTCAAGAATCAAAGAACAAAAATAGCAACATTACTGTTTTTATTCTGACTTGTTTATTTTATTAAGCGTTAAAAATGTGCTTGGTCGAGTGGTGGATGTGTGTGTGTGTATATATATATATATATATATATATATATATATATATATATATGAAATAATTGAGGATATATAAAAAAATTATCAGGTTGCTCATTTGTAAGCTTATAGATACTCATTTAGAACATAAATAGGTGCTTATTAATAGAAGAATAGTAAATAATAATATTTTGTTCGTTAAAAGTAATGAAATATAAAATAGAGACGCTGCAAAAAACACCATCAAAACACGCTAGAGATGCAAATAAAACATCATATAAGAAGCCATTTCTTTCTCAAAATTAGGTCATGTTATTTTCCTTCGGTAAAATGCTGTGAGATACATAAAAATACTAAAATACTCGTTTGCCCTTCATACAAACGCTTGTTTGTGAGCAATATAAGTACTCATTACCAAAATGCCGATCCACATTATTATATGACCCGAGACCCGGGCCCATCCCCATATGAGTGCTCGAAAAAGGAGGGGCAAAAACAATCAAAGTCACACCACACACATCACTTCTCAGAAACAACAAATCCATCAGTCCGACCCGGAGTCACCCGGACCCGCCCATTTTGATTGTCTCATCGAACCCTTCAAATTTTCCGTACAATTTGTATCGTCTTTTCTCACCCTCTTCTTATGTCTAATTTGATTCTCCACAAATCATGAGTCCCACAAGAAAGAAAACAAAGTATATAAAGAAAGAAAAAAGGCTCTTAATTTCTCCTATTTTCAAAGGGTTGTCATGAGTAATTGAGTGAAATCACATATATAATACATGGATTTTTTTTAAAAAAGAAACATATAAGTTGAATAACACAAAAGTGTTCTTAGGAAAAAAAAAAATATTTCAAATAGATCGACTTGGTTTACAATTGATGAATGATAATATATATATATATAATAATAATAATAATAATAACAATAACAGGCGAATACAAATTTTTAATTTAACACCCAAATGAAGAAATTACGATTATGTTTACAAGTGTATAGGATATGTTTGGAAGATCTATAAATTACTTTCAAATGTATACGTAAACAATACTTCGAATTGTAAAGGTTTGTGAAGCAGTTAAATAAAGAGGACAAAGAGAAGCAACGTTATGTAGAGACCTAGATCGAGCTGTCCAGTAATGTATGTCCAGTAAATACTAATAACGCGTGACATGCAAAAGAATGTTAGTATATGTAACTCTAAACATAGGATTATGATAAGCAAGCACCAGTGAGACATATAAAGATTGTGGAGGGTGCATCATTGTTTGTATGTGATCGTACGTACATGTGTTAATAAATGATGCAACTCTACCATATATATTAATTGCTTTGATACCTTCTTATTCACTAGGATTATCAATTGCATATCTCTTAGAAGAAATAACCTTATAATTAACCAAGTTAATATCAAAAGAATTACGAATACGACTGTGCTGCAGCACAGTAGTAATTCATCACTTATACTGTTTTCTGCACAATTTTACCAATAAGTGATGATCAATCAATCACATCTATCGTGAACACAGTCAAATAGCAGACCGGTTAGTCAATCATTTAATTTTCACCATAGTATTATGGTAGTGTCTATCTAAAACCCCTCATCCCGATCTTGTATCTATTTTATGTGATAATTTGCTGGGAAGAATCCTTACCAGAAAGGTATCCTATGCAATTTTGGTATTACCCTCTTTCGAAGAGGGGGGGGGGGAATCAAAAGAAACCCTTATCAGAAAATTATTTTCATTGATTAAAACATGCAAGAAGGCTACCTAAACACTATATCAAGTGATCGAAGGACCCAATTACAAAAGGATTTGATGTAAATAATTCATTTTTGAATTCACTAGGATTGAACCGAATTGACTCGTATCTTTTTGCTCTGTCGATCGAGCAGGATGTGAAAACTTGCGTTGGTAGAGGTCTACCCCCTTATTATTCAATAGTAACTCGACTTCAATCGATCATAGATATTAATCAAACAAGTGGTAAAAATAATGAGATCAGAGTAGAATATAGCTAGAAATTATAATTAGTTCTAATATGCAATAAATCACCTGGGTATACATGTGGTATGGAATTCTGGATGATCTGTGAGTTGAAGACATAAATGCTAAATCAATCAGATCTTCATCATCAGCATAAAAGCTAAGAAAATTGAGCCAAGTATTTGCTGATGCAGCATCATCAAGATTCTCAAATAATAATTAATCCCACCCTAATTAATTAATCTCCTCACATATATATAATTGATCCAAGAGAGCCTTAATTAATTAGCTTTGTGAATCTTGATGATGCTGCATCTGCCAACACTGGCTGCTTTCCCAACTTCTCCAATCCTTGCTTCTGTGTAGAGAGAGAGAGAAAGAGAGAGAGGTGGAGAGAAATGCAAGGGTAGGCTTGAAATTAAGACATGCTTAAAAAAGACACCCCTTCTTGGCTGCCAAAGCCCACCACTTTAAATGATTCATGTATTTCTATGTATTAAGTTTTAAATTAAAAGGGGAAAAGGATGAAAAAAAGGGGGAAAATTCAATCACCTTAATGATTGGATCTTTGAAGTTTAGGTATCCCAGATTTGGTACATTAATTTTTATGACCATGAAATTTTTAAGTTTATTTTCAAGTACCTTAACTCATGAATTTCTCATAATTTGGTCCTGAAATTACAAAAATACATTTACTGTTGTCTTTTTTGTTTTTTTTGCCTTTTAAAGCAAAAACTCTGAAAACTATCTTTTTGCTATTAGATAGTCTATTGGTGGTGTTGTAGTGTACTTAAAAGAGAGGGGTTGGATTTATTTTTTTAAAAAAACAACAAGGACAATAGTAAATGTATTTTTGTAATTTTAGGACTGAATTGTAAAGAATTCATAAGTGAGAGTACTTAAAAATAAATTTAAAAATTTTAGGGTCATAAAAATTGATGCAGCAAATCTGGGGGTACTTAATTAAAAGCCAACAGTTCTAAAATCCTCCTATAATTATAATCGACATGTACTTTTTGGTATATGTAATTATTTTTTTATATCATAACAATCATAGACACATGTGTCTGAGAAATAGCATAATCTAATCATATTCTTAAAAATAAAATGATGAATTTATTTGGTTTTTTTTTTTGAAAATTCGGAATTGACAAAGCAAAATATAAAAGACTTTTTTTTCTCCATAAAGTTTTAAAATTTACTAAAATATTGGGCGTAAAATGATTTTTAGTTACAAAAAATGAAGAAAGTTGATGTATATAAAATGAAAACTCGTGAATGGATTGTTTACACAATTTATGAAATTCAGGTGATAAAATAAACTTGGAATAAAAGATGCTATGCCATGGGTAAGGGGGGTAGAACTTGGAATAAAAGAAAGATGCATGATAAGAATAAGCAAGTAATATGTGGGAATTAACTAAGCCTAGATATTTACTTATTTACGACAACGACAGGGCATACATATATAGTGAATTGGGAAGAGAAGAGAACAGTAACACTCGATATATATTTGCATCAATGAAGTCTGAAAAGATCTAGATACAGGTTGAGAAGATTCAGATACAGGGATGAAAAGATGGGAATTATTTTTTTTTAATAAAAAGGGAAAGAAAGAAATATACCCAAGTAAATAGTTTCAGTTATGTATCAAAATCCTAGAGGCTAGGGATGGAAGTGTGATTCTGTTCCTCCTCCACTACAACAATATATTATTGACTTTGATTAATCCCACCATGCATCTCCCTACACATGTCAATTAGGCATAGAAGTGGCATTTATTGTCACAAATTAAAGTGTGCAAAAATTCAAGTCTGGGTTAGCTTCAACTAGCTAGGGCCAGGTGAATACATTTTACCCAAAGCTCTTGATGCCTTTCAATTTCTTACTATTGATAAGAAATGGTTTAATCTCTAGTTAGTTATCTAAATTTTACATTTTAAGTTGTGCAAATTATAGGTTTTTAGAGGTTAAGAAAACTGGCTTGTTCATAATTTAGAAGTAATTAAGGTTACTATATCGAATAATCTCCTGCACCAGTCAAGGTGGGACTAAAGTTTGTGTTTGAGGTTTTGAACTTGTGTGAGTAATTGGTTTGTAGTAGCATAACTCGAAATAAATACAATTTATTGTTGAAATGAGGGATATGTATGTCATGAAATTACATTATCAAGACTGGGAAATATCGTCTTTACTTACCAAATAAATTTATATACATATGTCGATCCGAGTCGTGCATCAGTATATTTATAACAACATTAGATGAAGCTACAAATGATTCAATCTTTAATGTATTTATAATTATAAAGCATTTTAGAAGTGAGATCCTACACTCACAAATCAAGAGTTGTTTACTTGTTCTTTCAAACACACATTTTTTTTTTAGGTTTTTCAATTTCTTCGAATTCATTTCAGGTTCTTCCAATTGCTCCTAACTAACTAGTTTCAGCTCTTCCAATTTCTCGTTGGTATGAATTTCTTCGAATTCATTTATTTATAATTATAAAGCATTTTCATCAGATCCTTTATGTTTCTGCTAGTTTTCTTCTACATAAGTAAGTTTTAACAGGTGTTTAAAGTCTTCATTATGCAAGTTGCTACATTTCATCAATAGCTTTATTACTCAATTCATCGATTAATTTGCCTTAAATTAAAGTTTGAGTTCAAAATTTGTGAACACAAAGATTGAATCTGCAATCCAAAAAAACTCTATTCTTAATCAACATACAACGAACAATTAATTCAACTTTACTTAACTAACAAAGTTAAGAAAACAAAAACAAAAATGAGGGTAGATCTACAAAGGTAAGCAGGTGGGGGCAAACAATTAAGCATCAAAATTAGCAGATCATATCTTATGTAATAACCGCCATCATACTATTGATTTAGTAATTAAAGAGGTATGCTTTAATCTATATAAATATCGAATGGTCGGTCTAAATTGATTTTGATATCCCTTCGTCAACGCCCTTTTTTTTTTAGCTTAAATTCCCCTAAGAATCCTACCAAATATATACCCATTATATCTTTAGATAAAGCCAGTTTAACAACATCTGCTAGAGAATTACCCCCCCCAAAAAAAAAACCTAGGAGATTTTGATCAATTCCAAGTATTGACTAAGCTACCTGCAACTACGTTGGCTTCTCTATATCAATGCTGAATGATCATATTTTGTTTCATGTTATACATGATCTCGGGACACTCTTTGATAAGAAAATAGTGAAATTGATTACTTTTTGTTGGATTTTTAAGCCTGTCGACAACAACCATAGAATCCATCCGTATCAACACCTTTCTGTGACCACCTTCCTAGGTCATACAGAGACCACATAGGAGGGCAAGAAGTTATGCTTTGATTGAAGTACAAGTACCAAAGTTCCCACAGAAGCCTTGAATCCAGTTGTAGTGATGGCCTCTAACCACACACCTCCACCTACTAAGCCTAGGTTCCCTTCAGATGCTCCATCAACATTAAGTTTTATCCTATTCATATGAAAATTGTCGGCCCATCAATTATAGGGTTTAATGCATCGAGAATATGACAACAACTACTATTTTTAGTGTGAGTCATGCATTTACATGGTCTAAAAAGATTCATATATAGGCAATTTTATTCTTATAGACATCACTACTTTCAGAGATACTGATTCAAAGAGACCCATATAAGAGAAAAATTTTCAAAAACATTGTAAAAGTTGGAAATATTTTGGGCTGTAACAAGTAAATACATGAAGTATTAGAGACCAATAGCGTCGAGAATAATTTGCCCAACTCCTAGCCGCAGCCACGAATTCCATGGCTGGCCCCGCATGTCACACCCGCCTCTTCCACCCGATGCAACGCCCCTCTTGTCATGTGTGCCAGAATGGATGGCAGTTTCCGCCCGCGTTCCAAAATTTTTTTGTCCTTTTGTCCTTTTTTTATTTTTTCTTTATTTTTACTTATATTTAAATGATTGAAAAAAGACTGTATGCTATGAGGTAGGTTTATAACAAATATTTTATTGGGTGATTCAAATTGTAGTTCTATGGGTTGGAGAAATGAAGGAATGCAAGTTTTAAAAAATAGAATTTTTACTGATGTGGCAAGATAAAATTTCAAAATATGAAACTTAGACTAGGAATGCTCTTAGTGCGCTAAGGATATAGTTTCTCTAAAAAGAATGAATTATACACGCTGTTGAATTGACATATGCACATGTAATATCACTGCTTCTCATAGTAACGCTGCATAGGTAAAGTCATTTACATTTGGATCTCCCCAAACCCCGCGCAAGCGGGACCCACATTGAGCGTGGTTGTTATTATATACACATATAATATCACGGAAGGATCCTTACAATATTGTGTCGTCCAGATTATAATTGACTGCCCAAAAACAAAATATGCGGAGATCATATTACCACCGCGTAATAATTACCAGAATTCAGCTAGGATAACTCCGCAATATCAAGTCCAATAAATTAAAATAGCATTTGTTATGTACAAGACAAAAAAAATAAAGCAAACTATTAGTCATTGTTTTCGACGAAAACATAGCACAAAAGGTTAGTATTCTCTTACCGTTTTTAAATGGGTTTAATTTTAAATCTGTACAATTTGTATATATGACTATCATATCTAAAATTCATTTCATTGTCTTGTATATATTAGTGGGGAATATTATTGATTCGAATCTTGATGAAATTGATCGATTATAACTTTTTTTTGTTGGACTCATATATCATGACATGAACAAATACTTCATCATAAGTTCATAAATGACCCAGAATCATACAGATCAAGGCCCATCGCAGGTGAAACTGGAACCACTCCTTTCAATCAAAAAAAAAAAAAAAACCAAAAGAAAAAAACAAAAGAGAAAAAGAAAAAAAAAACAGGTGAAAAAAGTTGGAAAATGTTGATACGAAGCTGAAAATGAGTGAGAAATTAACTGAACTGGGCCCACCTGTACGACCACCATATGGTAGAAGGGCACGTCCAAGGGTGTAGAAAGCGACCTTTATCTTTTTTTACCCCCCCTCTTTACCCGCGTAAAAATACATCAAAATTTCGGGGGCAATTTGACTCACATGTTCATTTCACCCGACTTCGAAAAAAGATGAAAATCCAAAATATATGAATAATAGATGGTGGTTTGATGTTTTGGGTTGGTTGCAGGTGATTTTTTATTCGATCCGTTATTCAATGTATTATCCGCTTATGCATTCACTTATTTATCTCTTATTTGTAATTAGTTTACATCCATTTGTCTATCTTTGATGTACAATTAGTTTACTTTTCATTTTTGTCCGTTAAATTTTATCTATTTTTTGAATGATTATAATACTAATTTTATAATTTTGTCAAAATTAGTGTGATAAATATGATATTTATTCATTTCTTACCCTAAAATATCTTTTTTAAACTTTTCAAAAGGCAAAATTTATTTTTTTCTCATAAATTTGCTAACATATTACACCTAAATTTTCATCAACCGCTTATGACTCGATCGACCCGTTTTCACATGTGGATGGTGGATGGATGGATCGGATTGGATTTTTGCGATTGATGGATGGATTGGATAAAGCGAATAAAAGCAGGTCATGGATGTAAATGATGATTCACCTAATTCGAATTTGATCCATTACGACCCCCAGTAAAAATTGATGTCTTATGAAATTCAGACATACGTCATAGGTGTTTTATGAGATCACTTATACGTAGATTCTGATCTATAGTTTCAATGACGAGTTATAATTTAGATCCAATAGTGTTTTTTTGGGGGGGTAAAGAGGTACTATGAAAATAGAATATGAATTTTAAAAAAATAAAAGAAAGTACCATATATGAAAACTCAAATTTATGGACCCAAGACTACAAATAATTTGTATTTTATGAGAATCCAAAAAGGTTTTTCTCAAAAAAAATAAGAGATGTGGTAAAATGTTTAATCTTGAATCATATGTGGTCACCAGTTTAGAATTGCCTTCAAACAAAATATGAGAAACGAGTGCTATTTTAATTAGTTTAGTTGTCATAATTTTGCTTGTGGCAAAGACATTATGGTTTTGAAAAAAAAAAAAAAAAAGTACTCAATATCACAAACATTTAATTGGCAGAGTCTATAGAGTAGGCTCCACAAGAGTGGTCTATTGTATGGTCTACTCGTAATGATTTCTTCATATCAAATTATGAGTTTAAACGCTTGACGCATGTTTCCTTGAAAGAAAGTATCGTATTCAAGTGTTGTTAAGTTAAAAAGATGTCTCATATTCGAATCTTGTCAAATTAGGCAGCGCATGATGACATGTGTTCAAATTGAAAAAGGAAGTGAACATGGTGCAGCCGTGATACAATTAATCTTGCCTTGGATTTAAATTCATAGAATAAAGTTGGAATTTTTGGGGAGTGCACGGGCGCCAAATAATTCTTTCCTACTTTTCTTTGTCCAAGAAAATAATGTCAAGGAAGAGAGAAGGGCAGTCCGATGCACAAGCATCCCGCATTCACGTAAAGTTTGGGGAAGGAAATTTTAGTCATACGGAGACAACCTTACTGTTGCTACAAAACTCCCCTTTAATTAAGTGGGAGAGGTTGTCAAATTAGGGAGAGGCTGTCAAATTAAGTTTCTTCTGCTTTTTCTTTAAATTTTTCTAGAGGTGGCTCAAATTCAAATTGGTTAGGGTTTCAAGAAAGAAATACCATATGACATCTACAGTTAAAATATATCTACTTATCATGCTACTTTAAAATTAAACATTCAATCATTATGGGCTCCTATCGAAGAGGCCCATCGGATCATTACAGGAGTAAGATGAAAATCAAAATTAGACAAGTCTGGTTATGCACTCTATACTACTGAACTAAACAACAATCACCTTATACATGCTGATGGTTGAATCCTTAATCTCTAGAATAAAAAACGTACTTGGTGCTGTAGACATAGGGCCTGTTTTTTTCGTAGGTAAATTGAGGTGAGTAAAAGAGTAAAGTAGGTTGAATTGGGTTGAGGTGGATTGAAATAGATTGAAGTGGGTTGAATTTTTTTATGTGATAAACTGAACTTGGTTAAAACAGTGAAAGTGATTTAAAGTAAGTTGAAGTGGATTAAAGTGGATTAAAATTGATTAAAGTAAGTTAAAGTGAATTAAGATTAATATTTTAAAATTTACCCACGGAAAGAACATGCCCTTACTACTCAACTTCGCAAATGCACGCAGATGGGTTAGTGTACATTCACCCTTGTGATTTTTGTGAGAGAACTTAGATAGAAATGGATGGCAACATCGAGAGGCAGCTATAAACAGTTCATACTATTGGTCTATTTGCTAGTTGGGCCCGTCTCAGTGGCTCATAAGACATATGTCATTGGGCTAATCCAGGCTGCATGAGGATAATATGCGACAACTGCAAACACTCAACTGTTCTTTCCCAAATTTCAAATCCAACTCACCCCCAAAAAAAAAAAAAAAATTGGGTCTTCTAGCTTGATCTGATATTATGAGGATAAAATCACAGTATCAACATTCAAGTGCTCATAAGAGCTAACTATCACTTCAAAGGCAGCCCAATATACAAGTATTCCGCATTTACACAGGATCTGAAAAAGAACCGCATTCTAAGAGATGAATTGTAGGCAGCCTAACTTGATTTTATCAGTGACTGATTCCACGGCTCAAGCTAATACTACTAATACAGCCTGAAAAAGGAGCACAATGAAACCATGGATTTGAGCACAACAATACTGGATTGAACAGTAGATGCTTATGCTTAATTATAACTGTGGCAGACAGACAGTCCTCCATATATATTCATATACATATACATGATACAATTTCCACCCAACGTCCAAAAATAAAGGAGGGGCTTTGCCAGGATCTTTAACTTCTAGAAACTAATAAAGTACTCCTAATTAACTAGCAAACTATGATCATACACACTACAAAATCCAATACAAATTTCATTCCAACCCCAACAAATCAAAATGAAGCCCCCACCAACATTCTCCTACTAGGCCACGACCTTCAAATGGAATGCTTCGACATCTATATCTCCCCAGACCTTGTTGAGACAGACACAACCTATACCGATATATATCTGAATCTCCCCAAACTCTATTTATAAGCGAGCACAATGATCTAGCTAGTACTTAGGGGGAAGATGGAAGATGAGTTTAAGATCAGATGGAGGGGGGTTGAAGTAGCCATTCTTGGGAGGCCTTTTTCCGGCGGAATACGGCTTCTTCCTTGGCGGTGGTGGCGGTGGTAGTGGACCGACCCGAATCTGACACGACTCATGTTTGGGTGTCATACACCCACCATTGTACTCATCATACTCTTCCTCAACAACGACATGAACAACATCCATCATCTTCAATATTTCCCACTTCTAATCTAATTCACTCAAATTTCGCGTTTATGAGACCCGAAATTATTCAGCTGTACACAACCTTACCCCTGTAATCACCCGTAAAAATTAAGAGAACCCTACAAAGTAATAGAACGTTGAGAATTATATATAGGAGATCAGAGGAAGTAGGGGAGGAGGGGTGTAGCATTCTCTGGAAGTTGCTGGGGATGATAGTAGAGAGAGAGAGAGAGAGAGAGAGATTATATATTGGAGAAAAATGTGTGGTAAAGCAAGTGGACAGCTAAGCATGGCGTGGTGGACACGTGTCAGTCTCACATGCTCAGTCTATGTCTTACTTGTTGTTTGACACGTGGCCTTCTTCTCAGCCTTGTGTTTTGAATTTCCCGCCATTTTTTTAGCCGCCTTTATTATAGCTTGTGCATTAATAAGTGTGGCTCCGATGGGCAATGTTGTCCTTTAATTTCTCTTACCATTTATTGTTTCCTACTTGTGTTCGTGTTGGCTCCATTTTTTTGGATTAAATTGAATTCACTACTTATCCAATGGTTCATGATTTTGCTCTTATCGGATTAAAGTTACAGATCTACGAATAATAATGATTAATGAACAGCGTACAGAGTTCAGATCAGATGAATCATTTACTGTATTTATTTTCCTCTTTTAATTATTGTCCGACAATATTTTATCTAATACATTCAGTCATCCATTATCTTGGTAAAATTGTACATAAAAAAGTTTTTTTTATCAAGTGGTAAGGCCTTTGTATTGCAACGAAAAACTTTTAGGAAGGAAAAAAGGGGGTTTTCACTACATATATAATTTGCACCATCTTGTCATAAGGTAATATCTAAGGTAATGTTTGCTAGGATGTAAATAAACATGTAATGTAAATAAGTCTGTAATTGTATTTTCATTATCTTGTTTGGCTGTAAGAGAATATGCAAATAACAGCTGTCTTGTAATTATGATTATCATAATTTACATAATCATGATTGCATTACATTACATTCAGCCAAATATGACACAAGTTCGAATGCAACCATTCTGAAGTTACAGGCTTAATGTGAAAATTTCATAGAAATCCGAAGTCAATTGCCCTTCTGTTTTGTTTTTGTAGTATCTGAAACAGAAACATTATCAATTAAAAGCTCAACTTAGCACTTTATAACCATAAAAAGCGCGATAAGAATGTGATATGAGCAGATCACAATGGTATTAGACAGTGATATCGAATCATAAGATACTCGAAATTCAGACTAAATGTGTTCTCAGTACCATCTAACATCTGACTTCTTTCCTACTTGCATGTCTGTACATATCCAGAAGTTCAGATCACTTCACCAGAATGACTACACAGAAAACATAAATGACCAAACCCTGTGATGCACTCATCATCATAGTGATCGCTAAACCAAAGACCATCATCCAGCTTGCTATATTGACCCAATAATTGCCCATATTCATTGATAATACCCAGCTTTACCCATTCCTCAAAATCAGTAGACAGGCAAAAGGGCTTCTGCATAGTCTCCGCGTTGGTGTCACTGCCACCCCCTTCACTTTCACAGGAACACATAGTCAGGTCACTGAGATTTTCCGCCCTGAAAACTGATGTCGAAAAGCCAATATCATTGAATCTCCATTTGGGTTTTTCAGGGTTATCAAGGACTTCAATGTTACCCTCTCCACTTTCATGGACACTCGTATTTAACTCGCTCAAATTCCCTGCCTCGAATATTGAAGTAGGAGAGTCATGATCAAATCCACATTCGGGTTTTTCTTCATTGTAATCAAGGACTTGATTCTTGCTCTTTTTGCTATTCTCAGACTCGAACACCTTCTCCAACTTCACCCTTTTCCTCACAACTTCATTCTGAGAGGGATCAATGTCAATATGATCGTGACTCGATTGTGTCTTTTTCTTACACACAAACTTCATCTCAAGCTGCTCCCTTTTGTTTCTAATAGCAGTAGTAGCCTCCTCAATCGTATCGAACGTACCCAACCAAACCCTAGCCTTTTTCTTTGGATGCATAATCCTAGCTCTAAACTTCCCAGTACTCTTTACACTTATAACACCAGTAGGAAGCTTTCTTGAACTCATGGTATGGTTTTCAGAAGGGAAAAAGACCAGGGGTTTTCAGAACAATGGACGTCTGAACACTTCTTTTTTGTCAGGAGAGATTGGATCAAGAAAAATATGTTGGATTGACAGAATTATATCCAGAAGATGTCAGAATCATTTATGCTTGACTCACAAGTCACAGTCCTGATCGAATTTGGAAAGTTAAAAGAGTTGTGCTAGACTTGTGGGAGGGGAAACTTGCCTAAGATTTTGGTCTGAATAAGAGTAGCTTGGGGCACAATTTTTTGCTGCATCTTTTCCTGCCCTCCCCCAAATGTTTGAAATAAAAAATTGTTAGATAATGTAAGGGTCAAAATTGGAAGATTTGAAATAAAAAATTGTTAGATAATTTTTTTGAATGGGTAGATATTTACACATACATATAATTTAGGAAGAACTAAATTCAAATTTTTCTTCTGTCTGCTATGTTGTGCTTATGTTTTACATAGTTACTGTCACCTGCTTTATTAGTATTTATTTGCTCAACCTTTGTTGCTTATCCGTACTTTTTTCTATAAAATATTTTCACAAAATTTTTTTTTATAAAATATTTTTACAAAATTCTTTTTCTATAAAATGTTTTCACTGAATTCTTTTTTTGTTTTTGTGGGTCTCTTCGAATCATTTCTACAGGCAGGGATGACTGTAGAGGTAGGTTTTCCAACATCTGGATCTCTCCAAACCCGTGAAAGCGGTACCTATACTGGGCGGTGTTGTTGTTAAATTCAAATTTTTCTTTTTCAAATCACCATTCTACTATTAAATTACCCCTAAAATGGCAAATGAAAAATGCTATTAGTAATGGGTAACATACTTTCTTTTGTTGGTAATGGAAGCTCCTATATTATGAAAAAAAAAGTTATATCAATGTCAATTAAATACATTATATTTCAATGAAATTTAATATCATTTGTTAATTAATGGATAGCAATAACTAATTTAACGACAAACTAAAATAAACAGCAATCAGACTCAAATTCTTCGAGTTTTCTCAATATTCATCATAAATTTTACACAATGATATATGTATCTTTTTTTTTTTAAAAAAAAAGTCCCATATAAAATTATATATATTAAAGTATAACGAGCATGGAAAGGGATTTAAAATTTTCTATATAAAAGATGTAAGTACTTTTTTCCAAACTATGTCATATGAATTCATGAAAAAGAATTGAATACAAAGCTGCTAGCAAATTATGTGGTGATTTAATTAAAAACAACAATTTATGAGGCTTGAATTCACGTCTGGAATTAGTTGAGAAAATCTCCAAAGTTCTAAGAATTTGACTTGTAACATTCGTTAGTTTTGTATTGTTTTGTTTTATATAGAGATAGATTTAAAGATTGTTTCAACTCTACGGTCCAAAAGTTTGGAACAAACGAGAACAAAAGTTGTTCATGGACTACGTTCTATTTCCGAGTCAACTACAAGTATACAAATGATTTTATGAAATGATTTAAGTATGAGTTTGAGTGTAATGATTCCCACATATTAATTCATGGGAAGTTACATTATAAATTAGTAGGACTCGATCCAATTATGAGGAATCTCTTACTTAGAAACCCTATCCACAAAATTGCAAGTATCTTTGGTTTCTTCATAAAGAAAAAGGGAGAAATTGCACTTACATGTACATTGAAATGAATTCCTCATTCATGACAAAGCTTATATATACAATGAGGAATCTCCTGACAAAGCTTGTTTCTGATAACTGTAGATTTGCAGTTGTTCTGTAATGAATGTTCGCAATCTGCTCTTTGATAACTAGTTTATGTTTTCTGTATTTTAGTAAATTGTAAACTCTGAAAGACCCAAAGAAGCTGACAATGCCTTAGAAAAGATTCACAATACTAGGTATCTGAACTGTTAGAAGCCAAAGAAAGATTGAAGAACATTAGTCACTCACAGAAGATTACAGCAGAGGGTTGATCTAAATATTACATAGGAATCTGAAGTGAATTGCGCTCTTGTTCTGTTTTGTAGTCTCTGAACAGAAATGTTATCAGCTAGAAGCTTAACTATAGCATTTTGTAACCATAAAAAGAGCGATAAGAATGTGCTCTCAGCAGATAACGATGGTCTTAAACATTGACATACAATCAAGAGAGATTGTACGCGTTCTATAACATTGCCTAATGTTGTAACCAATTCATCCTCAATATAGCAGCAAAATAGAGACTTCACAGGTGAAGAGCAGTCAGTGGGTTAGAGTTCAAACTACTTCCTGAGTCGTGATCAGCTTTTCAGGGAATACTTCTTTCCAGTGAATGCTTTGAACTTTGATTCTTCAGATTTCACAGGTGGCTCCTCACTTCTAACTTCCTTGGTTGCCTACACCACAGAGATTTGCATCAAGTCATCGACTCGAAATTGAAGAAAATTATAAGCTTCAAGAATATCATGATGTGCTCAATAAATATATGGAATTATGGATGCATGAGAAAGAAGACATGGACATACTTTGGGGGTAGGCTTTGGAGCTGGGCCTGCATTTGACCCAAACACAAGCTTGCCACAGTACCGAGGTGCTTTACAAGAACTCGATGGTGTCTCACTCTCGTGGGGCTGAGCAGCAGCGGAGCTAGATGGTTTGTCAGCTTCATCTGTAGATGTTGAAGGCTTCCCATCCAACCGTCTTCCAGGTCCCGTAAATGGGCTAAATTTGGGAGTTTTCTTGGCTGGCTCATCTTCTACTATTCCAGTAAGATGTTTTGAACAATGTCAGAAATGAATAAACCAAGGAGTAATTAGGATGAGATGTTCTGAAAAGATGAATGATGAACAACGAACCTTCTTCTTCTGCCCTTGGCTTCTTCACTGGGGTTGAGACTGCTGGTTTCTCAGGTTCTTTATAATCAAGGGGAGGTGCGAAGTCAACCTCACAGTCCGTCTCGATAATACTGACAGCTGATGAGGGTTTGGTCTCGACCACATCAATGTAAAATTTTTTGTTGTTATAAGCAACCATGATGGTGTCCCCAGTAGTCAAACAAGAGAAACTCCTCAAAGTTGTCTCCAAGCTGCCAGAAAACATGACAAGTGATGCAAAATGAAATGAATTCACATATTGTACACTGTCTGAATGTCAGAAACCAGAAAAGCTAAGCTTACACGACTTTTGGGTTGGATATATCAAGGAAGTCCTTAGTGTGGGGCTGGAGCTTGACAAATGTACCCTTCGATAAGCTAGCATTTTTAACTTGGACAATATCTCCTTCTTGAAGAAGCATGTTCTCCATCATCTAATACAAGATCAAGCCACTACAAGGTAAGGACATCATCGACCATATCACTTCATTTGAATTATCACAAACAAGGCAAGTTAACATACCCAGTATGGCAAGTATATTAGGCCCTCATCAGCAACAAATTCCAGCACACCACAATGAGTGACACGACCAGCAGATGGATTGCTCAACTCGAACAGCATTGGATACTCAATGTGCAAAAATGCTAGAAGATAATTAATAGAAGTTATTCAATGCTGCAATGCATTAAACAGGAAGGTAAAGATATGAATACATGAGAGGTTACCCAAAGGCATACTTACCAAGCCGATCAAGAGCTGATGGCGGCATTATGACTGCGAGAGAAGATATTCAGCTCAGTACTAGAAAATATAGAAACATAAGTAGGTAAATTTGTGAGATATATACACATACTCTTGTCGCCCTTTTCCAAATGCGGCTGTACAGAAAAAATAAACTTGAATCAGTCCAAGTGGTACTGGACTGGAAGATGACTCTACAAGCTCACAAACACGACATGAAAACCCTCAAAACTTTTGCAGGTGTAATGAGAGTCTGAAGCAATATATGTTGATCTAGTAATAAGCAATCAATCAGTTCTATTATAAAGTTCCATCAACAAGTTCAATTGCTCTAGGTACTAGTAGAGAAAAATAAAAAAACTAAAAGGGATCATTTTTGAACCTTTTCAATAAAAGAGGCAGGATAACAGCGATAACTCTGGGTAAATGATGAGCCGCGCCTGCCATAACTTTGCTCAAAGGCCTGCAAGCATTGAAAACAAAGCACATGAACGGTGGATCCAATTTCCAAAGCTTTTGCACTTTTCCCCCTTTTGTTATCTCTATTGAACTAGCGAGTGGGAATCAGTCAAAGAAAGCAAAACAATTACAACTCAAAGGTTACAATACTCAAAACAGGCAAATCAGTGAAACTGAATACAGATCATCCCACCTATGCAAATCAACTGAATTTTGCTTATAAGCACATTCATAAAACAATGCTCCAATTTCAACTTCACCAAAACACTCAATCAAACTTAAGTTAAAGAATCCAAACATGGTACAATCAAACCAGAAAGAAACAACCGTGAAAACCCTTTGCATCAATGATAATGGATCATCAACATACCATGCTTATTGCTTACTGGTAATGGTAGAATTAGCACCAATTTAGACCTGTCAGAAAACCAAATAAGCAAACAGATTAATACAAAGAAACACCAAAAAGTTCCAAACTTTAAGCTAAAATTTGCGGAGAAAAGCATTGACCATCTGCTTCAGATGTAGGAAGATCAACCATCAACCATCACCCAAATCCCAAAAACCCATCATCGAATTAGGAAAAAAAAATTATTTGTTAAACCTTGATGAGGCCAAGAACAAGAAAAAAGTTAATACCCAGACGCAAATTGGAGAATAAGTCGGTGAATAGTGATTGCCGAGAATGAGGAAGCCAAGTGGGTTTGATTATTATCTGTAGGAAACGGTGAGGGAGGATGATTTCATGTGGCAGATCCCTTGATATGAGTTGGAGAGAGAAAAAAGGGTGTCTAGGATTTTATAGCTTCTAAAAATTATAGTATGTATTCGAGCCTAGCCTAATTCGGTGTGACTTACTAATCGCTGGGAGTGGATGGTATTTTCATGCAAACCTTGGGGCCCACTCGGCCAATCCTGTGGACTTTAATCGTGATTAATTCGTAGACTTGGAAACAGAGGATCAAAGGGGTACTTTAGTAAATAGACGCAGGTTGCGAAACCCTCCGTTTAGCTTTGTCCTCTCTAATTCGACGACCCAGAAACCCTTTTGGCAGCACAAGGAAACAGAGTAGATTGATTTGTGAAGCAAAGCTTGCTTCTTTGCTGTGTATCCTCGAGAAGAGAGAGAAAATACAAATAATGGCGAAAAGGGAGTTATCCAGTACTTTGAAGAATTTGAAGGTAATACCAAGAAAATCTTGTGTTTTTGGTTGTAATTTAGGCTTTTGTGCAGTGAATTCGACCTGGGTCATGCTTGATTTCATCTGGGTCTTTCTTATTTTGGCGTTTTGATTTGAGATTAGTGCAGAATATGTTTTTTTGGCCTCTTAAACCATTTGAGCTTATAAGAATTTTCTGTTTGCCATGTTGTTTTCTTTTTTTCTTTTGCGATTGTGTGTTAAAGTTTATGCAAAGGGCAGCCCAGAAAGAGGAGAAACCTAAGGAGGAAGAACCCAAGCCACAGGGGAACTTTGGTTCCCCTAGTAATGTTAGTAGAAAATGGTATTTCCTTTATTTTTCAAATTCTGCACCAAACTTTGAGCAGTTTCTTTATGTTTGAATTTGGAATTATCGGACAATTATCTATGTCTGCTATGCTAGCAGTGCTATTCTCTGGAGGCTTTGCATTTCATTTGTTTCCTGCTTGGATGTGGGCTAGATTGGCATGTAATTTGGAATTTACTGCCTTTTGTTTACAATTCCAAGTTCTTTCCAAGATATCTTCTTGTGCCATTGTTTGTTGAGCTCTACGTCAGACTCATGTGAGTTTTGGTGGGCGAGGTGCAAACCCCTGCGCCACAACCGTTGGGAAGGGGGTGCTGTCTTTAATGATGAGGGTGTAGTTTCTAGCTGAACATAATCCAAGGAGATGTAATCAATTTTGTAAGGATTGAGTATGTGTTTCTGGCATGGTCACTCGACTGTGAGATCAAGGTTTATTTGTTTGGTTCCATTGTTAGCCAATGGTCACGGTATCGGGCCTTGTACGATAAGATTGATTGCATTATATTACCATTATATCCAACCAAATGCTGTGTTAGAGATTGTGAGGTTGCATCCAAGTGATCCAACTAGTAGGACTTGGAAGGATAGGTTTCTGACCCCACCTTTCTCCCTCACAAGGCCTTCCTGACCAAGGTTTTCCTATGAGTTATGGAGACCTTGTAGGGATCATCAAGAAGACTTTGGCCTTTGTAGTTCTTGGGGATGAAATAGTGTGATTCGCTTGCTCCAGATCTCCATCTGTGTACATAATGATAATTAGCCTTATGAAAACATGCTGCAGCTGGCTGGAACACCTACGCCTCATTTCCCATGGGCTTTTTGTGTTGCATGGTGCAAACTTGCAAAAAGTAGTCTAGTCTTTCAAAGATGATTTACTGAATAATATGTCACCCTGACAAGTGTCATGCATCTATTTCTTCCTTGCTGATAAGCATCGTAATTGTGAACCTACACATATGGGTGATTGCTTAATGGGGGATCATTCTGGCTGCAATTTTGGAGGCTACGGCTAAGGTTGAGTGACTATTTGTGTATCCTTTGCTGGAACTGGATCTGAGTACCCAACTGCTTTTGCACTAGCCACTAGTCAATTATGGACTATGATGGTGGACTAGGCTTCTAATAGTCAGTGGATGTGGGTATGTGTCAAAGGTTTAGCTTCAGCGATTTTGCTAAAATTTGCTTGTTTTGGAACAAAAAGAACTGTTTGTCCATTTGCTGTTTAAATTGCACTATGCAGTCCATGTAACATAGAGTTGGCTGGTGCTTTTTAGTATTTTTGGGGATCTGATTAAGTGTGCTTTTTTATCTCTGTCTTAAACATTATTTGAAAAGTTTGATCTTGAAAGCCAACTCTCGGGTGTTTCTTTTCTTTGGGTTCATCTTTTGTATCTCTCTGTGTGTGTGTTTTTGGGCCGGGGGGGGGGGTTTGTAGGTTCAAGATGTTTTGCTGGAATTATATGTGAGTGAGACAGAATTAATGCAGTGTGGTTGTAATGGAAGGGGACCCTCACCCTAGAACTGGTTGACTTTGTGGTTGAACCATGAGATTTCGATTTTGCCTGGACACTAATCTGGATGTTGCAAATTAAGTTTGATGGAAGTGAATTATGTGACGTCATTAGGTAACTCTTTTGCAGTGTGGTTGTAATGGAAGGGGACCCTCACCCTGGAACTATAAGAGGTCGAATGTCATTTCAAAATTTCAATCCTTCTGTTGATGTGAGTACCATGGTCTATTCACTCGAAATTTCCTTCCAAAGACATCTATCCCTGTACTTCTTTCATGCCATTTACTTTAATTGCTTGTCTTGATAGAAACTGAATGATGATGCTGCTAATGGTCATGAGGCAGAGGCATCAACATCTTCTAGCTTTCAAAGTGGGAGAAACTTTGACAGGTATGTGGACTGCCCTCCCGGCGCCCCCCCCTCCAAAAAAGAACAAAAAGGGAGAAACCTGTAGAATAGCTCTTTCTTGAGTAGATTGTTTGGGGTCTTCTCAAACCCACTAATTGTTAAGCGGAACTCTGAAGATATTCGCTTATCATTATGGGGAGGGAAGACCTGAGCAATCAGTTTTCAGAAGGCATTTTCCAGTAGGTTACTATCTTCACTAACAAGGGTCAATGCCCTCAAAAGAATATCCCAAGGGGGATGTCTGTTTTATTGTTCCAAAATGCAATCACAATCTAATTGTGTATCTTTCCCCTTCTGTAATTGTGATTGCATTAATAGAGGAAATGGTCCATCGGAACCCTCTGATATGGATACGGGCAATTCTGATGGGGAACTTAAAAGGAAACAGCCTGAAGCAGGGTCACAAACAAGTCATCCAAAGAAGCTACAGAAAAAAACTCAGGCAAATAACCAACCCTCTCCAAGTGGGAACCGCAGTTCTCAGAAGCAATCAAAGCGCGACAAGCTGAACTGGAATGTTCTAATGCCACCCAAGTCTCAAAGCAGAAAACAGTAGGGAGAGTAGGCCATTTCTTGTTGCGCGAAATAGACATGTACGATAATGTTACAGTGTGGTTTTAGGTTCAAGCAAAAGTACTTCATTTATAGCACTTTGTATTCTTACCAGTTGTAATAGTTCAGTTTCTCTTCCATTTTGATATGTGGATTATTTGTATTCTCTCACTTACTTGCTAGTTTCGTGTTTACTTCTAAGTTGCTAATAGATTTGGTGAATTTGATTCATTGTTCAAAGTGTGTTTGTTTTCTCAAGTTTGGAAAATGCAGATCAGCATAATTTTAGCATTTTTTGTTTTTTTTTTTTGGGGGGGGGGGGGGTTGGTTCGAGTAGTTGCCTATTTGCTGATAACTTAGCAAAGAGTGCTAAAGAGTTTCAGATAGTATCAGGACATCCAAAAAGATTGTGGGTAGTCAAAGAATCTTAGGCATTTCCAAGTGCCCAAAAAGGAGTGAGACCCAAGAACGCATGGTTTTTTACAAAATTCACATCACATCAGAAAAACAAGGGTGCTGGTGGTGATAACACACCCTGAAAAGCAAACAAGGGGGTTCTGACATTTCAGAATTCACAGATTCAGGGGTGCAATGATCAGAACACACAAAACACACTTAAAAAGGAAAAAAGCTTCAGTTGCTCACTGTAAGAAAGTCCACTCTGATCTGATGTTATCTGAAGTTTAGATTACAGCAATGCATCCTCACTGAAGATTTGTAAGAGCACCACCAACCTATTAACACTCTTCAGAGAACATTAGGAGTATTACAGTATTTTTAGGCACTGTGTTTATACAGATTACATATGAAATGCACAATGCAAGATTAAGATTTCAAATGAAAGCAAATGTTGAATTGTTCAAGAAAGCCTAGAGATTGATTCCTCACATTCTCAATGCATCAGGATACCCCTTTTCATACTAAGAGAAACACACACTGAGATTACCAGCAGAATAGAAAAACACCTTCATGCCTCTGAATCTATGATCGAACAAAACTAATGAAATTCTTTCTCAAATTTGAATCCTAAATTGTGAATATGGAGAAGTCCAAATATTCCATGCTCATAAAGGGACCAAGATTGGAAACTTGTGGCAAGCACTACTCAGAAATAAGCTAGTCCATTCAAGACATTTTTTTTTTTAAACAAGGATAAACAGGCCCGACCCACTGGCGCCCATCTCAGGGGCACCCAATAGACCTGAACAGGCCAGGAAAAGGAGAATGTCAAAGCCCAGACTAAAACCCAAGCCTACAAACCTCCCACACACAATTGCACAAAGGTAGAATTGTGTCCCCAGATTTGAACCCGGGTGTTTTTTTTTTGGGGGGGGAGGGGGGCCTAGTCCATTCAAGACATGCCAAAAACCTTGGCTACAAAAAATTCTGAAACTTTCGAACTACAAAACGGGAGAAATATAATCAAATGCAATAACTAATTTTTACATTATTTCATGAATCAGATAGTACTTGTTTATCGGTTGGGTTGCCAAACAGAGAGTGCACAGAAGATTCTTCCTTTCCAACCGTGCAGCATCCAACGCCTGTCCTCGTCCACCACAAAATCCTTATGGTAGTTTGCTTTCACCATAGCCTTTGCTCTACTCACAAGCTCCCGGTCTAGTGGAAGCTGCCTAAACCCGGCCCTTGTTGTCCTCGCCTGCCATTGCTTGTATGTTTCAGGCCTTTGAATCCTCTCGGCACCCTCGCATGCTATGACATTCAAAGCTTCTTTGCCATGTATCTCACTCTCAACCAGAAGCCTTTCATGATCTTCACGGGGCATTGTTGCTTCAAAGATATCAAATACAGAAGAGTAGTGGAAGAGCGCCTCCCTGAACCGAGTGATGAAGAATGGAGCATTGAACGATCCGTTGCTAGTCCCATGAATGAAAAGACGGGGATTGATCTCTCTGATTAACCTTAAGAAAGCATCCTTTGGACTGTCTGCCACCACTGTCTCATCAAGCAGTGTTCCAGAGCGAAACATGCAATTGACAAACACCAGCTCATTCTCATCGATTCCTAGATCCTCTAGCTTTATACTCTCCCAATTTTTAGCTATGGCCTTATACTTGAACGGCACCTTAAATCTCTCGCAATACCCTGCTAACCGACGGCCAGTCGCTTCAACCCTTTCTGATGGCCGGAAACCATGCTGGGGATAGTCTATTCCAGTAATACGGAGGCTTGGCGGGCCAGTGGGTCTCTTTGAGAGGTTTTGTATGAGACAGGGCCACTGTAAACCCAACAAGACTCCAAAATCAATGATGTGGATCCTGGTTGCCTTCTCAGCCAACTTCAGTATTGTATTGTTGGCGAGAAAATATGACATCCTTTTGAAAGGAACAGCTGACACATATAGCCTATAAGCCTTTAAGAAATCAGATGATGTGATTCGAGCATCAACAACATTAGCAGAGATTGTTGAACCAGTGCCGGCTATGCGAGCCTCAAGACCATTAGCAAAATAATGGGCAAGCCTCTGGAGGCTATCACCATATGGTGAAGAATGCTGCCTTATTTGCCTGAGATGCTCATTTGCACTCCTAAGATCAAAATTTGAAACTGCTTGAGCACAGTGAGTGAGAAGAGTCCACAGATCCACCTCTTCTATTGTGCTATTCTGCTTCTTCCCACGCGATGTTCTCCCCTTCCCCCCTTTCTTCTGCAACTTCTCACTCGCTTCGACAGGTGAAGAATCATTGGTGCAGTCTGCAATAACATCTTTCTCTTCCTTGCAGAGCAGTACATCATCAAACTCCTTCATCTCAACATAATCCTCATTGGATGAAGCTTGCTGCTTGTTACTCCTCCCTTCCTCATGACCACCTTCATCCCTTTTATGATTTTTCTTCCTCCTTGAGCGATTGACAGATTCAACCCTTTTCTCTGGGACTGTTGATGTAACTGTACTGCCAGGAGATGTGGCTGCCCCATCCCCTGAATCATCAAAGCTGTTGCTCGACCCAGATGATTGGGAGTTTGATGCAGACAAGGGCTGAGAAATATCATCCAAAGTAAGAACAGGATCTAATTGGCTTAGGTTGAACATCCAGTTGGACTCGACAGTGATATCACCATTAACATAGCCCTCAATTCCAGGATAACCGGAACTGAATTCAAAATTCTCATTTTGGTGCTCAATACTCTGTCCTAATGATGATGGGCTGTTATCAGATGAAAAAGAGTAGTCCTCCCCAAGAGCATCATACAAGGACTTCTCAGTGGCTTGGAGAGCCCCAAATTCTTGAGCAGAGGCAGGACTTTCATCCAAATCCTCTTCTAGGAGAATCTCACTTATGAACTTGAGGCAAGCATCAGAGAAATCAGGCACGTCTAGAGAATCAGTACTGATGACACTCTCAGTTAGATCACCCGAAGCGGTTTCTGAATCAAAACATAGATCAGGGTTTTGCAAGATGTCGTCTTGTTTGATCCCGTTGCTTAATTCTTGTTGTTCATCAAATTTTGAGAGTAAATCAGGGTTGAATTTGAACGCATGGTTCACTAACTCAGGATCAACGAGCACAGGATGCATCAGGAAAAAGAGAAAGCTTTTCGGTTTTCCTCAGAGACAAAAGAACAAACAGGTGGTGGGTATGAGAAATAATTTTCACCCTCAACTATGAATCAACAATAAACCCAATGAAGATTCAACCCAAGCAGGATGACATCAACCAGCACCCAGATAGGCCGTAAAAACCAAGAGATAAGCAAACCAACTGCCAGATAATAATAAAAAGAAAAACCCTAATTTCAGATTTCAATGATGACCAACTAAAGGAATTTGAATTTGCTGAGCAACTGAGAAGAGAGATAATAGAGGGTACCTGGGTGAGGGATTAGGAGAGGAGGAGATGAACCCAGATCAAGAGTCGTAATGCATCACTCAACCATTTAAAAACAACTTTGAAAGAAGATTCACGGAACGTGCTTTCTAGTAGTATACACTGTATAAACTATTGTGTTCAGACTTGGGTGGGAAGCAACCAGAAGGATTAAACAAAACAGGCAAAGGCAATTTACAGGGTCAAGTCAAATATTAACAGGGTCTAGCAAATGGGTGTGATTGATGGAGACAGAAATTGCGATATACTTGGCCGCTTCACCGAACCGCATAGTCCAGGGGGGGTCGCGGCTTGATCCAGATCTGATAAATAAATTATTTAATTTGAATACGGGTCAGATTAAATTTAGGTTGAATTATAGTTTTGGTTAAGTGATATTTTAATTTGAATTGGGTGAATTTTGATTTGAGTTGACTTCGGGTCAACTAATTTTTAGTCAAATATGTCTGTCATGCAAAAATAAGCAACTTTATAGAAAATTTCGAGTCAAGTACAGTTTTGTTCGGGTTAATTTGAATTTCGGATCCACTTTTATGTGAGCTTATTTCGGATGTCAGGTCGGGTATGAGTACGCATCATTCGATTTGGGTTTCGGATCTAGGGTTAGTTTTGTCAGATCTCGCTAGGTTATCAGGTGAAACTTTCTCCGCCGCTGCCTTAATTAGGGTTAAGTCTCCTTCGACAAAGTTGGCACTTTAAGTAACAAATAATTATTTAAATAACATATAACTATTCTAATATAGTTATCAATAGATAGTTGTAAATGAATAGTTGGAAAAAATACATTCAATCCCGTCGGTGCTATCACATTAACAAAACATAAAGAGGAAGATAATAAGTGGATCGAAAAGTCTTACTAATATATCACATGATGTGAAAAAGATAGTCATGCACACTTATATAAGGTGAATTTATCACACTACCTTTTAAATGAATCGAGAAGTCTTGCTAAGGATCTGTTCTTTTCATTAGGAAATATGAGTTGAGAAATTGATAAAGTGAGTTGAGATTGGTTCAAATCGATTTTTTTTGTTGAAGGGGATGGAAGTGGGTTGAAATTGGCTAAAATTTAAAAAAGTTGATATATTTTTTTATATGATAGGTCGAAGTTAGTATTTTTTTGGTTATAATGGATTGAAATTAAAGTTTTTGGCTGAAATTTATTAAAGCATATTAAAATCAATAAATTGAGATTTATCAACGAATAGTACAGGCCTTAACTGCATCACCTGTTTGAAAAAAAGGGTCATGCTGACTCATGCTATGATGGCGATGATTAAAGAGATAATGATATTTGATTGGTGGAGATGACAAAGCGTTTCCTACGTCATCAAGGGTTGAATCAGCCTCACTGTGACCATCATCATCAAAAGTAATCAGCATGCTCATCAAATCTTAATCCCTAATGTTAATCCATAATTAAATACCATTAATTGCTAATCCCATCGAAACAAATATACGAGGACAAGTAATGAATCAGTGCATGAATGAATTAAATAAATGAAGGCATGCGACACGAATGACGTTTTTTCCCATTTGGTTGACCGGGGCCGCCGGTAAACGGTCAACCGTATGTTGCTGGCAAGTGCATGTAATCACTAATCAGTAATCACATGAGGCTAATTACTATTATATTTGTCGCCCCTAAAATAATTATTGTGTGGATCTCCATGATGATTTGGGCATCATAGCGTTTACAGAATTTATAGTGAAGATTTAACTTTTAAAAACACTCAATCGATCTCGTTTGAAGGCGGATTAACGGATTCTTCGATGAAAAAGAGAGGATTTATACTTATTGCATATAATCTGATAACCTCATCTCCTATCCGAACTCCCTCCTCAAAGACATTGGATGCCGATGAGATAACAAAAGTAAATCCATTAGTATTAAATAACACAATAAATATCTTCCTCTACAAAACCTAATTTTTATTCCTCTTTTTGACTTTTACTGGCTATTTTATGATACAACGTCCTTTAATAAGAAATATCTTTCTTATATGAGAAAATTTACTGACTGCCGTGATCTATTATTAAAATAATTGACATCAATTACGAAGGTATAAAAAAAAAAGACGTTAATTTAAGTTAAAGTTTAAATTAATATTTTTAATTAGTGCCTACCTTATTTACCAACTAAACTAATAGAGCAATACACACACAAGAATTAAACTCTTGAGTCTTGAGTGACCTTTAACTTTTGATTAGAAAACAAGTCTCAGGACATTAATGTGGGTGGAAAGAGCTTTCAGTGGGACTAAATGATTAATTAGTTTATAATCAATATTCCCTGCGTTGATAATTGCTTTGAAGAAGGTTGGACTATAATAATGGAGCAGGTTCAGATGTATTTGGACTTGAAAATCTAAAAGATGCTTCAATTTTGAATATTTGGGATTTATTTATGTATTTAGGGAATAGTGGCTCACTTAATGCTAAAATCAGAAAAAAATAATAATAATAATAATAATAATAATTATTATTATTATTATTATTATTAATTGACACTTCTTTTGGTCAATCATTGATCAATTATTGCCAACATTGAAAATGGTGTAAATTTGTAGCAAACCTGGCTATGTTTTAAATAAGTTACATTCAAAAATTAATTTGTTTTTGAACGATTTTTTTTTTTCATGACAAGTACGTACAAAAAAAAAAAATCAATTTCAACAGATTCTCTTGTAAAAGCATATTAAGTTATCTTCAATTATAGTAGAAAAATTCATGGTGCAAAATTCATAATATGATACAGATGATAATAAACAAATTTATTTTTTATTTGTTTTAATGTTTTATTTTTTGTCATAATATGATGTATGTGAACTCTGTTGCTCCATTCCTTATGCAAAAATGTATCTTCCCTTTCTCCTTTCTGAATGCCAGGATGTCCGAGCTGTCCGGTAACTCCTCATCATTTGCTGAAAGTATATAGAATCTAAACTATGGAATTTTATGTGCAATTTTCCTAGTTTAGCCCATAGTAATATCTACGTATGATCCTATTTTATTTTATTTTGTCTGTATATTTCGAACTTTGTTCAAATCATAAATGAAAAAAAAAAAGGGCAAGGATGTCCACCACTTCATTTCCTTGGTCCATGAAGAGCATGATTGTTGGGGGGTCAATTTTCCCCATATGAAGGTCCAAACTGTGTGCGCATAAGTAGCCAAAGCCAAGGTAGGCATGGTGTCAATAAAGTAAAGACTTTAGTAGGAGTAGGACAAGCGCAAGAACATTGACCACACCCATAAAGTCAAACATTGTCCATACTAGGTGACTAGGGTATCCATTCACAATAATTTATGGCGCCCTTTGATATTTTTGAGTTATTGCTGTCCACCTATTCATAGAAAAGAAGAAAAGCCCATGTTTAAGGGTCTGTTCTTTTCGTTAGGAAATATGAATTGATAAATGATTGAAATTGATAGAATTTGGTTGAAATGAGTATTTTTTTATTGAAGTTGGTTGAAGTTGGTTAAAGTTGGTTAAAATGGGTTGAAGTAGGTTGAATTTTTTCCCCCGCTATATGGTGGATAAAAGTTAGTTAACATAGTGGGAAGTGGGTTAAAGTTGATTAATATCATATACAAAATCTAAATTTTGAAATTAGACGGGAAACATTAAAGAAACATCCTTTATTTCAACATTTGAGAGCATTAGCATACCAATTAGTGATTTTGACCATTGCTTTGCATAGATCTTTTACTGCTCCATATTGCTTACATCGAAGCCATGTTATTCCTTATCACTTTTTACCACTTGTCACTAATTTTTATTATTGAAACAAACTAATACAAAGTAGTCTATAGAGCTACATGCTAAAGGCCAAGGACTTGGATTGAATGAATGCAAGTGATTGAATTATTGAGGACTAGTTTGACCAAGTTTGAAGGCCTTGAATTGTCTTCCCTCAGGAGTTAGCACTGTGTAATGCAATGTGAAAATATCCACAAATAGTATCCCGGGTTGCTTATGAATTATAAGTGACATAATCCATTCAGTGAAGGAAGTTTGAACGGCCAAAATTGGCAACTACTGTGGGGCACACAATCAAATGACACCATTGAAGCTTGACTTTCGATGTTTCGTCCAGGTCTGTGGAAAAACAATCACATAAAATAAAACCCAATCAAGTGCTATGAGAAATACAAAACTGATGCAAAATAACTCAGAGAGATACAAAACTGATGCTAAATTACTAAGCCCTATAGTTTGTCACAGCATCATTCTCACATAATTATCTATGCGGAATAAGCAATTCGCCTGTAGATGGCTCGGAAAGTCTGCCCTCCATTCCGGGCAACCTTCTGCCCTTCCTCGGTGGCGGACCTTAGAAGCTTAACGATGGGATCAGCTTCAAGTTCTTCATCACTCAGGGCCTCAAACATAGGATGATTTTCTAGGCATGTCTTCATCCAGACTCCCAGCTCCTCGACATCTGTGATAGTGTAGATGATTCCCCCTTCTCGGAGAACATAAGCGTATTCATCTAGTAAGAATGGGCTTATCACCCTACGCCGATGGTTCTTTTCTTTGAAGTGTGGATCGGGAAACAGGAAAAACATCTTTGATAGCTGACCCTTCTCGAAATAGTTTGGTATATACTTCATGGAATTGGTCCGTACCACTGAGATGTTCTGATATTGACCAGGATTTGTTGTCCTCAAGCCCTGGATTCGTTCCTTCACATACTCTGTCACCTTGTCTCTGATTTCCATCCCGACCATTAACTTGTCTGGGAACAAAGTTGCAAGACTAATGAGAAGCCCTCCGAAGCCGCAGCCTATATCAGCAAACTCGACCTTCCTCGCATCTCCGTCACGGTCAGATGAGGAGAAGTACTGAGGGAAGAGAAGTGAGTAGTCGACGTGATTAGGGGAAAGTGGAACAGGGAAATGAGAGTCGCTTAATGGATTACTGTGAGCTCGCGCCCTATAAAATCTCTTACGGGGCAGGCCAGTTGATTTACTTATAGTTGGGTTCCCCTGGTTCTCCAACATGTCTAATTGCAGGCAAGGAAGCAAACGCAGACTTGAGCTTGCAAAGCAATCTGTACAAAAGGGAAAAAAAAATTAGGGCATGGAACATACTTCTTCAAAACTTCTTTTCCTTTTTTTTTTTTGGGGGGGGGGGGGGCTAGCCCTTGAGCCAACAAGAAATACTTGGGAACTGTATTCAGCAAAATGATGACCCACTACGTACTCGGGGGGGGGGGGGAGGAGGCTAGCAACAAATTCCTATTAAGTTTGGAGCGAACACCTGATCTGCACAAAGGCTTTTCTGGTGTGAACTTGTTCTACATAAATAAGAAAACATCTATATCTATATATAAATGAAGCATTAATGCTTTTCTGAACCAATAAGCACCTCATCCTACTTGTAGAGGAAAATATGGGCAGCCATGTCAAATTCACAAGGCATTGGCTTCACAGGTTACACTCTAATTTTCCTTTCTTCCTTATTCTTCCAGAGTGGGGTTGATTGCAGATGTTGCTTGGAAGCCAAAAACCACATAAAACTATCCTAGTAAACATATAATCAGTATAAGCACCGCTTCTTGCATCCAAGGGATGAAGAGTGACTAACCTGATAGGAAGGTAGGAGAAAACTGGATCACTAAAGAACAGAGACACAGATGTAAAATTATTCATGTGACAAAACAAACTGGGGAAAAACACCCAAGGATGCTGTTGATGTGACCAGAGGTTTCTCCCCCCAGCCATGGCAAAGGCCAAGTGACGGCATCCAAGGCTCAATAACACTGAGAACGTAGTTCGGTCTGCATCTCGACCAGCGATTATACAAAGTTCTAGCATGCATGAGGTGGATAATGGCTATAATTTTCGGAATTCTCCATAACCTCGTGGAACGGTAACTCAGGAACTAAACCCTAGTACGAGTACTGATCCAAGTCTGTGACAATCCTCTGAATCAAATGCAACTGGCTCCCCTGTTGAAAGCCAGGTAACAGGTTCCCTGAGTCGTTTGACCTTTGCGGTAGTAAGTTACGAAGAAGGTACGAAGCTTGAGTTCATTCCTCGTGATGTAATTAATGGTCTGAATATGCTTGCATTGAACAAGTTGATGTGGACCCCGCAATTGGTTATTGGACTTGTGCACTACTTCATTGTTTCTTGGGGTAGAAAACCTTGCTCCCTTGTGCTGAACAGAGGAATTTATTTCTTTGATAAGAAAGCCCTGATAATGAAGGCCTAGCACGAGACCTTGACAATCAATCGTGAGCTAGCTGAGACTCTCCCAATATAGGTCCAGTTTCCTAAGCTAGACATCAAGTTCTAGGGTCCTCCAAGCTTAAGCAAGCTTGGTAGTCTAGCTGGTAAGCCCCTAAAAACTAATAAGCCTACCATGGAGAAATACAAATTGGGTCATGCTTGACTCTTGATTAAGGTTAAGATAGGAGAAGACCATCCAGATGAGGTCAATTCTATTACTGAAAAGGGTCTATTGCTTAAGCAGAAGGTTGTACCTGAGTTTTACGAAGCATTTGGTTCCATTTGAAGGGACTTTAACTATCACTCCATTCCCAAACTTGCAATTTTAGTTTTAGTAGTACCCCAATTCCTTAAAAAACAGTGATAGTTACCTCCTTGAGACCTCTATGTGATTGTTCTTCAAAAGTTTCCCACTACATAGTTCTAATAGTAACAAACCAAATCAATACTGGGCTACTCTCACAATCCAAATGGCATAGCTGTTCTTCGAAATCCAGATCAAAAACCAACATTGTAGAAACGAAAAAGCAAAATTGTAGTGGTAGATACATCAAGTAAATCAAGTAATGAACTACCTACGATTTGGATAGATCAGAAAATACGACAAGTAAAATCCGCGCCAAAGCAAATCAGACTACGAATCACAAACCAAAGCAAATCACCAAAAAGCCTTGAACAACATCCACATCAACAAAGCAAATCAGAGAACTATGAACCATTATTACGAAGATTCTACATTCGATTAATCCAGCCCTAGTTTATTGCCTTATACACCTCAAAATTATCAATGACAAACAGAAAGGGGGATTGATAGCTTACCTTACCCAGCGGTGTCGCTGGCGACGGTGACGAGGAACTGACCGGGGAGGGAGAGAGAGAGAGAGAGAGAGAGAGAGAGAGAGTTTTGCAGCGGCGCTGATAAAGGCGACGGCGAACGAGAGACAGATTGAGGGGGGGCGGTTTCCTGAATGAGATTTTTATTAAATTGAAAATAAAAAGAAATAATTTCATCCAATTTCATTTCTGAAAATTTTTCCTGTAGATGGGTGAAATTTTTAAAAGTTCAGAAAAAAAGGAAATATATATATATAAAAAAGTGCCTACAATCCATCCAGGGGGGGAAAAAAAAAGTGCCTCCAAGCATATGGTATCTAAACATTGGAATTGAGTATGGAACATTAAGGAAAAACATTAGGATATTGTCACGATAATTTACTAAGAAAATTAATTATTATTATCACACTAAACGCTTAACTTTTACACTTGTTTCAAGATATAATTTTTGCAAAAGGCCTTAGATTTATATAGTTTTTATGTCGGAAAGAGTTAACTAATTATATCAAATACTCAACGTCCATGAAACACTACTTGTGTTTCTTTAAAAGCAAGATGATGCCAAACCCATCAAAAAGGGAAGAAATCAAATCTCAGTAGATTGGGGGGAAAAAATCATTGGAAAAAGTAAAACACAACTCAAAAGTTGTTTTTGTGTTGCAATTGCAATTTGATTGGTAGAAAACCTATTAAGATTGTTTGGATCGGTTTGGATTGATTGTAAGCAGCAAAGAATTACAAAAAACAATAGTAACAAGATAAAGAGAAGCAGCACCAAATTTACGTAGAAAACCCTAAACGGGAAAAACCAATAGCGGCAATTAGCGAAAAATCTATTATGGTGATAGGAAAGTACAGAATTGATCTCATAGCGATGTGTTCTAAGAAGAGATCAATTAGTGATTACAAATTCACGCAAAACGCTCTCTCTCAAAACAAGAATAGTGGAACTATTAACTGATCAAAGCAAGCACGCCTTCTAGATGCTCAAATGATACTCGTGTATTGTTTTGATGTCCTTGATGTGTATTGAAGCTCAAGGCAGGGCCCCTTATAAAGCAATGAGTAGGTCAAAACGAGGAACCGATGGCAGAGTTTGTGCTGCACACGCCACAGACCGTGGTCAGGACCACAAATCATACGTGGTGCCCTCTGGAAGCTAAGACTGATTCGTGTTTGGCCACGGTCCATGGCCAAACCCTCTAAGGCTCCGTGGAGGACAGAATTTGGGCACAAAACCCAACAAAATCAATTATTAGAAAGCGATGCAAAAAAGAGTTGAGCAATTGACATTAACTAAAATCAAAGCTTAAATTGCTCTGTGCATGAGATATTATTATAACTAAAATCAAAACACTATCTTTTTCAGAGAATACAGTACCTATTTCATATTTCTAATCAAATCACTAGTTTTGAGTACTTGCTCTTTTTTCTTCTTCTTCTTTTCTTTTTTTTTTTTTTTTGGTTGGATCAAATTAGCAAAAGGCTTTTGAAATGCAAACTTGTAACAGAAACTATATTATACGTCAAATAACATAATGTTACAATGTATTACACATGATCCCTTACACTTGCACCAATTAAAATTACAATGGCATTTGCTTCCTACTTGCCTAGTTCTAGGGAAGGATTCAAAATGCGGTTTCAATCGCGATTGCGTTTCGGTCACGACACGGAAAAATCGCTCTACTACGGAAATCTCGTCCCATATCGTAGCGAAAATATAGTTCGGCCAACTCAAAAACCTTTCCGATGCGGGCATTTTGTCACTAACTGCCCACATTTTGAATCCATGGTTCTAGGTTCTAAGCATTAAGCATCACAGAAAATTTCAAGCCGGAACCCATGCAGAGATCGCACAGGCAATCCGCCCCTTCCATCCCTGAATTGCCCAATGTCCATCCACATCGATCACGAAATCCTTGTGGTGGTCTGCCCTGGCCTTAAACCTCATTTTCTCGATCAACTTGGGATCCAATGGTAGTTGCCGAAACCCTGCCCTGCTATGCCTAACGTGCCATTGCCTGTATGTCTCTGGCCTTTCCACCCTCTCTGTGCCCTCACATGCCACCACATTCATAATCTCCCTCCCATAGAATGCCTTCTCGAATATCAACCTCTCGGGCTCCTCCCTAGAGGCGTTGGCATCTAACATGTCGAAAAGAGTGGAATAATGAAAGAGGGCTTCTCTAAAACGTGTCACAAAGAAAGGGATGTTGTAGGAACCATTTACAGTGCCATGCACAAAAATATCGGGTTTTACCCTTCTAATCAGGTTTAAAACTGTGTTCCTTGGACTATCCACCACCATTGTCTCGTCAAGGAGGTTCTTGAACCTACAGAGACAGTTCACCACGACAACTTCATCATCATCCCTACTTCCTAACTTGAGATCCCCTGGTTTGATTGTTTCCCACTTCTGAGCAATGGCATGATACTCAAATGGCACATTGTACCGCTCACAGTACTTAGCCAAGCGTCTCCCTGTTGCTTCCACTCTTTCTGCTGGCCTGAACCCAGGCTGGGGGAGATCGATCCCTGTAATAAACAGTTTTGGAGGTCCACCAGACCGCTCTGAGAGGCGTTGAATGAGGGTGGGCCATTGGAAACCGTAGAGGATGCCAAAATCTATAATATGAAGCTTTGATGCCTTTTCAGCAGCTTTTAGAATCATATGGTTACCACAACCAATGATGATCTTCTTAAATGGGCAAGCACGAACATAGAACTGATATGCTTTTATCATGTCAGCGGCAGATGGCCTCTTAGAACTTAGGGCCGTATAAATGTGAGATCCAGTTCCAGCTAAACGTGCCTCTAGGGCATCAGCAAAGTAATGAGCCAACCTTTGAAATCCATCCCCCTCAGCAGAGGAGTGCTCCCTGATTTGCGTTAGCAGTCCACCAGCAGTTCTTCGGTCATCAGATGCAGTAGATTGTGCACATGATATCAACAGATTCCTTAAATCCACAACGTTGGTACTACTATTATCCTGTTTCTTCGGGCGACCCTTCCCCTTTCTCCCACCTTCTAATCCATGTGACTGGCCCTTCTCAGGGTTCAAACTCATGGTGGGATGAGCCTCAGGTTTCACAGGGTAGCAATTGCAAAGCAAAACCTTGTCAAAAATTTCAGACAACTCAGCTTCCTCAGTAGTAGAAATAGCTGACTGCTTGCTACTCCTTCCTTCTTCAAAGTCCTCGTCTTCACGATAGTGAATCTTACTCCCTCTTGAGTAGTTAGACCAATTCACATCATCCTTTTCCTTCTTAACCATCATCACTCGATCATCCTCCTTTGTTTCATTAGGAAAAGTGAGGTTCTCAAGATCAATAACAAGGTTATTACTCTTGGGAAGGAACTTACTAGCCTCCTCCACGCCTTTCTGAAATTGAATCATGGACTCTTTCTCACTGAATACACTAATCACATCCATTGGCAAACCAAGGGATGAGATCACTGAACCATTAGAGGCCGCACCCGAAGGGCCAAATGACCATTGAGGACGGGTCAATGGTTGGGGATATGATGCAATTGGAAGTGCTTGAACAAGGGGTGGCTCAAAATGCTCACTCAAATCAGACACAATTGTCGGCCCAATAGAGTTTGTTGAACTGGACCCAAAGTGACTTACACTAAAATCACCAGAAGAAGCCAAAGAATTTTCATCAGGATTATCCAAATAATCATCAATTATAGGATGTTGGTTAGGAGAAGTTGGGTATTTCTTCCCTAAGGCATCATAAAAGGGCTTCTCAGCAGCCTGAAGTGCTAAAGGATCATGAAACATGCATGGCTTCGCCTCCATGTCTTCTTCCATAAGCATTTGGCTAATGTACTTGAGAACATCATCAGAATCACTATCATCATTAGAATCAACCCCAGGGCTCAGCTCCGAAGAGGGCATGAAACTGTACGCCAAGGGGTCAGAAAAGGGTCTTGGGAGGCTCAGTGAGGTGAGATCCTCAGATGGGCCTTCGTAATTGAACAAACTGGCATAATCTAGGGATGCATCATAAGCAGGGATATCAACATAAGCATACCCATTTAGAGCATCATCAGAGAATTCCCCAAATTCAGAACCCATTCTGCTAATCTTGGCCAAATCCCTAATCAACTAATAATCACAAGAGAAAAGTAGATACCTTTGAAACCCTAGTTCATATAAACCGGCAGTACAAAACCCAATTCACTAATTACCCACAGAATCAACGAGGATAAGTGAAACCCAATTCAAAGCCAGATATAGAAAGCAAGAAAATGAGTATAAAACAGGGGAAGATAGCCAAACAATAAGTATTATAGCAAAGAGACAAGAGAAATCAAGTGGGATATATATATATTAAAGTTGAAGCACACCTCAAGGAAGAGAAAGTAAAGATGTTACTATTAGTGATGACTGATGAGAGAGAGAGAACTAGGGCAGGTAAAGATGAGCTTAAAAAAGAAGGGGGTGAAGGATTATGGTCTTACATTGTGAAGAGGAAGCTTCGAGGAATGAGGAGGGGGAGCTCAAATAGAGAATTTTGGCTTGGGTGTGATGCCGCCTGTTCTTCTAGTTATTGCTGTGCTGAGCTTCCTTCTTTGACGAGGAGATCAGAAGATGGTGGAATATGTGGGTCTGGTGATGTTGGCTTCAGGCGTTCCACGGGTCTCTCAGTTAATACTGTAACTTCTTCCTGGATGCTAAGGTAGCAAAAACTCTGAGTTCGGGTCAATTACGTTAACCGCAAAGTCAAATGCATTGGATAATATTTAACTTCAAAGCGAAAATACATGATTGAATCCATTTTTTGGGTCGGATGAACTTAATAAACTTATATTTGGGTTAAAATCAAGTTCAAAAAATCCAAATATGAAAAACATTGTGTCCAAATTTAAATATTCGAATGAAAAATTAATGACATATCCAATTTTATGAAATCGGATAACTTTTAACAGTCGTATTAGACAAAATTTTGCCCGTCCCAAATTGCTACATTCAAAAGATCATCGTGTTTTGTTTGGGTAGTAAAAGAATGTTCCTCTCGCCTCGAATCATGTCAATTATATTATACCTTGGTGCGTCTATTTGTAAAATAAAAAGGCTTTACCTCAATATAATGCTATCACCATATATATATATATATATATATATATATATATATATATATATATATATATATATATATATATATATCTGTGTGTGTGTGTATGCATATATCAAAACCTATATCATACTTCTAGGAGTATAAATTCCTACAAGCCATGTCAGCGTCATTTATTAAAAATTATCTATATGACAAATACACGTTCGAAAAATATATATACATGACAAGAGGGAGTAGACACTCCTAGGTGTATGATATACATTACCTGCATACATATATGTGTGTGTGTGTGTGTGTGTGTATATATATATATGCATGCTTATTTATTTTTTGTCCATTAAGATTTGCCCCATTCATAAATAGCAACTTTTATTGTAAATCCTGTTTCTATGTAGTCTAAAAAGCTTTAAATGTAGATAATATTATCCTTACAAATATTTCTTTAAAAAAAAAAAAGACCGTGGAAAAAACTAATATCCAAATACATATATATATTTATTAGTCTTGATGATGACAATAAGAATAGACTTGGAGCCCTTTTCATCATCTCTCCATTCTTGTGCTCCAAGTTTTCCTGGATATTTTGTTTGTTCATGCCTAAACTCCAAATAAAATAAATAGATAAATAAAACAAAAGGCAAAAAGCAAAGAAATGAAAAGACTGATTGAAGCACTGAGTGTGACACAGTCCACACAGTGAGTTAAGCTTGGCGCCCAAGACACAATGTGACCCTGGCGGCCCTCCAACTCTGCTCAGCCAAATTTGCTTAGATTTACCTTCTTAATTATATCTAATCATCTTTCTTCCCTGAAAATATTTACAATAGTAACCAAATTACTTATGTGAGATCGACTTCTTTATAACCATCCACTCCATTCTCTCTATAAACTACCCACTCCTCCTTATCTGTCAATCCTCTTCTTCTACGCAAGCAATTAGAGGTCGAGTTGAAGTCAGATGGTGCAACTAAATTTCGACTGATCATATCATCAAAAGAGTGGAAAGAAAAAAAATCAACTTCCTTTTTTCTCGCAGGAAAATAATTTCCATTCTTTACTGTGCTAAATAACAAAAAATTAAAAAACTACTTTTTGAGAAAACCAGTTTTCCTCCAACCAAACAGTATCATACTGTCAATATCGAATTAGGCATGCAAAATGGAGTAATCAAAGCCAGATCGTGCCCTATAAAATCTCTTGTGAGGCAGGCCAGTTGATTTACTTATAGTTGGGTTCCCCTGGTTCTCCAACATGTCTGATTGCAGGCAAGGAAGCAGATGCAGACTTGAGCTTGCAAAGTAATCTGTACAAAAGTACAAAAAAAATTAGGGCATGGAACATACTCCTTCAAAACTTCTTTTCCCTTTTTTATTTGGGGGGGGGGGGGTGTGGAGGGAGCCTGAGACATGGTCCAGAAGTCCATGCAAGTCGTTCAGCGTAGCTCTTGAGACAACAAGAAATACTTGGGAACTGTATTCAGAAAAATGAAAACCCACTAGGTACTCGTGTGTGTGTGTGTGTGTGTGTTTTTTTTTGGGGGGGGGGGGTTGCTAGCAACAAATTCCTGTTAACTTTGGAGCGAACACCTGATCTGCAAAAAGGCTTTTCTGGTGTGATATTGTTCTACATAAATAAGAAAACATCTATATCTATATATAAATGAAGCATGAATGCTTTTTCTGAACCAATAAGCACCTCATCCTACCTGTAGAGGAAAATATGGCAGCCATGTCAAATTTGCAGGGCATTGGCTTCAGGTTACACTCTAATTTTCCTTTCTTCCTTAGTTCTTCCAGAGTGGGGTTGGTTGCAGATGTGGAAGCAAAAAACCACACAAAACTATCCTAGTGGACACATAATCAGTCTAAGCACTGCTTCTTCCTTATTCTTCCAGAGTGGGGTTGGTTGCAGATGTTGCTTGGAAGCAAAATACCACATAAAACTATCCTAGTGGACACATAATCAGTATAAGCACCGCTTCTTGCATCCAAGGGATGAAGAGTGGCTAACCTGATAGGAAGGTAGGAGAACACTGCATCACTAAAGAGCAGAGACTCAGAAGTAAAATTATTCATGTGACAAAACAAAGTGGGGAAAAAACACCTAAGGATGCTGTTGATGTGACCAGAGGTGTCTCCACCCTGCCATGGCAAAGGCCAAGTGACGGCATCCAAGGCTCAATAACACTCAGAATGTAGTTCAGTCTGTGTCTCGACCAGCGATTATACAAAGTTCTAGCATGCGTGAGCTGGATAATGGCTCTAATTTTCGGAGTTCTCCATAATCTAATGGAACAGTAACTTAGGGACTAAATCCTAGTTCAGGTACTGATCTGGGTCTGGGACAATCCTCTGAATTCATTTCTCGTATATAATTAATGTTCTGAAATATACTCGCATTGAACAAGTTGATGTGGACTCTGAGATTGAGTATTGGCCTTCTGCACTACTTCATTGTTTCTTGGGGGCGGATTCACCCTTTCATGTCATGAATGGCTTTTTAAATAGAATCTGGGCTGATTTCAAAATCCACGAGGCTATAGCCTTCCAAGATGGAATGTTTTTGGTTAGGTTTCATCCTATGCACGGCAAAAACCTTGTTCCCTAGTGCTGAACAGAGGAATTTATTTCTTTGATAAGAAACCCCTGACCCTGATAATGAATGCCTAGCACGAGACCTTGACAATCAGTCGTGGGCTAGCTGAGAGTCTCCCAATATAGGTCCAGTTTCCTAAGCTAGACATCAAGTTCTAGGGTCCTCCAAGCTTAAGCAAGCTTGGTAGTCTCGCTGGTAAGCCCCTAAAAACTAATAAGCCTACCATGGAGAAATACAAATTGGATCATGCTTGACTCTTGATTAAGGTTAAGATCGGAGAACACCATCCAGATGAGCTCAATTCTATTACTGAAAAGGGTCTATTGCTTAAACAGAAGGTTGTGCCTGAGTTTTACTAAGCATTTGGTTCCATTTGAAGGGACTTTAACTATCACTCCATTCCCAACCTTGCAATTTTAGTTTTAGTAGTACCCCAATTCCTTAAAAAATAGTGATATTTACCCCCTTGAGACCTCTATGTGATTGCTCTTCAAAGGTTTCCCCATATATAGTTCTAGCAGTAACAAACCAAAGCAATACTTGGCTACTCTCACAATCCAAATGGCATAGCTATTCTTCGAAATCCAGATCAAAAACCAACATTGTAGAAACGACAAAGCAAAATTGTAGTGGTCGATACATCAAGTAAATCAAGTAATGAACTACATATGATTTGGATAGATCAGAAAATACGAGAAGTAAAATCGGCGCCAAAGCAAATCAGACTACGAATCACAAACCAAAGCAAATCACCAAAAAGCCTTAAACAACTCCACATCAACAAAGCAAATCAGAGAACTATGAACCATTGTTACGAAGACTCTACATTCGATTAATCCAGCCCTAGTTTATTACCTTATACACCTCAAAATTATCAATGACAAACAGAAAGGGGGATTGATTGCTTACCTTACCTGGCAGTGGCGCTGGCGACGGCGACAAGGAACTCACCGGAGAGAGAGAGAGAGAGAGAGAGAGATTAAGGGCGGGCGGTTTCCTTAATGAGATTTTTATTAAATTGAAAACTAATATAGACACGTGCAATACACGAGATAGTTTTTAATAAATTTTTAATTTAAAAATTATAAAATATTTATATTATAAAATCATTTGTTAAAAGATTACCTAATTTATTTGATTATATATGATCAGTAAATTTAGTTTTTTTAATTAATGAAAACTTTAATTAGGGAGTCAAATTCTTCTCTCCTCTCTCTGGAGTTTTGTAGTCTCAAATCTCACTAAGTTTAGTTATAAGTGGATTTTATCTGACAAAAGAAAAACTAACCCATTAAAAAAGTATGTATTGAATCGTGAAATAATTATCACATAGTGTGAGTAGTTAGGAACATGTATCACTCACGTATGAAATAGATTCTCTAAGTTATAAGTGGAAAATACTCATTCCTTTACATTAGGTAACACCATCTTCAAGACTAATTAGAGATATCCAAATCTCTTTTAAAATAAAGTAATTTCCTCATTTGAACTCCTACTTTTATGTATTATACATCAGCCTTTATGAACTACAAATTTTATACATAATATATCTAATATCTACTTCTCCCTATGATAACCCATAAAAAATTCCAAATATATAACACATGTTAGATACCCCTACCTAGTTATAAATATAGAAAATTATACATAAATTTCTATATAAGGTTCGATCTCCACTCTATTATATTGAACAACTCATCTATTTCTTCTGATGAGTTGATTTGCTTTTCCCTTCTAGTCAGTGAGTTGATAACATGCATCTGCATTAGTAAAAATTCTTTTAGTTTTGCAAAGAGTCAAAAACTGATAAACAATAACAATATCAATTAGAATCCTGATATGATAGACGATTGAGTCGGAGCGGGCAGTATACAGGCAATTCGAGCATGCCATAACATTGAAAAGAAAAGGGACTTATTCACTTACAAAATACAAGCATACAGAAGTCTTAGTTCAGAGTAGCGTAAAGAGAGAGAAAGGGTGAGTTGTGATTGGATGACGAGATAGAGATGGGGCGCATGAAGAGGGTGTAGTTACTGGGTGGATTTTAGTTTTTTTTATAATAAAAAATAAGATAATTTTTCTAAATAAGCGACAGTAATTTGATAAGGGGATATTTCAGTTGTAGATGAAGGTATGAAATTAAGAGAATTGGGAAGTTGGGGTGGATAAGTCCTTGTTATTTACTCATATTGAGAGTTTTTTTTTTCCCATAAATTCTACCATAATTAATTTTTTTTCCAATTATGTAGCTGTGAAATTTGAGCCATTGTTCTTCTAAAAATAAATCTCCACCGTTGAAACCTTTTATTTATGACCTGCTAATTAAATTAAAGACATTATTCTCTCTTCCTTAGAGTATCCGTTTTTCATGGCTTACTGTCATGCTCTTCCTTCTCTAATCCACTCTCAACATTGAACATCACTCAGATGATTTTTTTGGGGGTGAAAGTGCACCAAATCATAGGGAGAGATGTAGGTACATTAGGATTGATCAACTTAAAGTTATGTCGATGCGAGAGTTCTCAATTAATTCGGACTCTACACTCTACGATATGGCTATGTCTTCTACTTTCCCCATGGCAATACTGTTGACATTAAGCATTAAATTTTGATATTTGAGATTTCAATTTTCTACTTTAAATTGATGAGCAATTAATTAATTCTGCTTGCTTTTCTCAATTACACAGCCTGGATGTGTGTGATGATAGCTCGGCCATCAAAAGTTAATGTTCTTGACCGTTGTTCCGAGTAATGGTTATGGAATGATATAATTTTATACCATTAGCAATGGCGACCGATTGATACATTATACTACTCTTCAATACCCAACAATAATAATCTTAATATGCAAATTAAATTATCTAAAAATGTAGCCAACCTCAAATTTGCTCAATTTTTTTAATTTTGATTTTCGAGTAGATGAGGGTTGTGCCAGTGAAAGCCATTATGGAAGTTGAGCATTCCTTTTTGGTGCTAATTGGGAAACTCCATCCAGCTTCGAGCATCAAATTAAATTCATTGAAATGGAATAAAAAAGGGAGGAGAGGTTGTGAGTAGATTAATATGGATCATATTTTATCTACCATTGAGGAGGGAAAAATGTACTTATTACTAAATAAAGGAAGAGAAAAGAAATTGATGAAGCACAGGAACAAATTGGGGGTTGGATGTCGGGGAGTGGGGAGATAGAGAGAGGAGATGTCTTGGGGAAAACTACAGGTAATTTTAGACTGGTTATATTAGGCAAGATCAATTAAAAAAATTGACAGTTCAAATTTTAAGAAAGAAAATCAAGAGATGAGAATGATTTTAACTACCATAGTTGAAATTTTTTTCAATTACAGAAGAATCACCTTTTTTTTCTAAAGCCAAAACATAGGAGCTCGGGTGGAGAAGTTATTGACGTGATGAGGCAGGAATGTCCAAGCATTGTAGAGACCTTCTAGTGCAAGTAATTTTTTGCTCAGATTTCGTTCCTATTTTAATCAAACAAAATAGCTATTTCAACGGCTCGGATTAAATATGTAAATTAATTTAACCGTATAGATCATGCTAATCTCCGCAAATCACTCTCGTTGTACTATTCTAGGGTTTTGCAAAGATTGCTATTATATAATAGTATAGATAAAAAGAAATAATTTCATCTAATTTCATTTCCCAATATCTTTCTTGTAGATGTGTGAAATTTTTAAAAGTTCAAAAAAAGGAAATATATTGGGAAAAAAAGCGCCTACAAGTATATAGTATCTAAACATTGAAATTGAGCATGGAATATTAAGGAAAAACATTAGGGTATTGTCATGATGACTTATTAAGAAAACTAATTATTATTATCACACTAAACAATTAACTTTCACATTGATTTCAAGATATAGATTTTGCAAAAGGTCTTAGATTTATAATAGTTTTTATGTTGGAAAGATTTATCTAATCGTATCGAATACTCAACGTACATGAAGATACATAATGCAAATCAACAAATAGTTTCATCCAAAACAATCACAATAATAAACACCAGTTATACTCGTTGGGCATCTTTAAAAGAAAGATGATGCCAAGCCCATCAAAAGGGGAAGAAATCGAATCTCAATGGATGGAAAAAATTTGTTGGAAAAAACAAAACACAACTTAAAAGTTGTTTTTGCATTGCAATTTGATTGGCGGAAAATATGTTAGAATTGTTTGGATCGGTTAGGATTTGATTGTAAGCAACAAGGAATCACAAAATACAATAGTAACAACATAAAGAGAACAAACATCAAGATTTACGTAGAAAACCCTAAACAGGAAAAACCACAGGCAGCGATGAGCGAAAAATCCATTATGGTGATGGGAGAATACAGAATTGATCTCAGAGCGATGTGCTCTAAGAAGACATCAGCGAGTGATGACAGATTCACTAAGAACACTCTCTCTCAAAACAAGAATAGTGAAACTATTGACTAATCAAAGGAAGAATAGCATTCTAGATGCTCGAATGATACTTGTGTATTGTTTTGATGTCCTTGATGTGTATTGGGGCCCAAGGCAAAGCCCCTTATAAAGTGATCAATAGGTCAAAATGAGGAAACGCCAGCAGCGTTTGGCGGGCCACAATCTACGAATGGTCCGTTGTGCCCTCTGGAAGTTAAGATTGATTCGCATTTGGCCAAGATTCGTGGCCAAACTCTCTGAGGCTCCGTGGAGGACGGAATTTGGGCCACTAAACCCAACAAAATCAATTATTAGAAAGCGATAAAAAAAAAAAGTTGATTTAAATTGCTAGAAAGCAATTTACATTAACTAAAATCAAAACTTAAATTGCTCTGTGCATGAGACATTGTTATAACTTAAATCAAAACACTATCTTTTTAAGAGAATACAGTACTTATTTCATATGTTTAATCAAATTCCTAGTCTTGAGTACTTGCCCTTTTTTCTTCTCCTTTTTTTTTTTTTGGTTGGATTAAATTAGCAAAAGGCTTTTGAACTGCCAACTTGTAACAGAAACTATATTATACATCAAATAACATAATGTTACAATGTATTACACATGATCCCTCACCCTTCACCAATTTAAAATTACAATGGCATTTGCTTCCTACTTGCCTAGTTCTGGCCTTCTAGGTTCTAAGCATTAAGCATCACAAAAAATTTCAAGCCGGAACCCATGCAGAGATCGCATAGGCAATCCGCCCCTTCCATCCTTGAATTGCCCAATGTCCATCCACATCGATCACGAAATCCTTGTGGTGGTCTGCCTTGGCCTTAAACCTCATTTTCTCGATCAACTTGGGATCCAATGGTAGTTGCCGAAACCCTGCCCTGCTATGCCTAACATGCCATTGCTTGTATGTCTCTGGCCTCTCCACCCTCTCTGTGCCCTCACACGCTACCACATTCATAATCTCCCTCCCATAGAATGCCTTCTCGAATATCAACCTCTCGGGCTCCTCCCTAGAAGCGTTGGCATCTAACATGTCGAAAAGAGTGGAATAATGAAAGAGGGCTTCTCTAAAACGCGTCACAAAGAAAGGGATGTTGTAGGAACCATTTACAACGCCATGCACAAAAATGTCGGGTTTTACCCTTCTAATCAGGTTCAAAACTGTGTTCCTTGGACTATCCACCGCCATTGTCTCGTCAAGGAGGTTCTTGAACCTACAGAGACAGTTCACCGCGACAACTTCATCATCATTCCTACTTCCTATCTTGAGATCCCCTGGTTTGATTGTTTCCCATTTCTGAGCAATGGCATGATACTCAAATGGCACATTATACCGCTCACAGTACTTAGCCAAGCGTCTCCCTGTCGCTTCCACTCTTTCTGCTGGCCTGAACCCAGGCTGGGGGCGATCGATCCCTGTAATAAACAGTTTTGGAGGTCCACCAGATCGCTCTGAGAGGCGTTGAATGAGGTTGGGCCATTGGCAACCATAGAGGACGCCAAAGTCTATAATATGAAGCTTTGATGCCTTTTCAGCTGCTTTTAGAATCATATGGGTACCACAACCAATGACGATCTTCGTAAATGGGCAAGCACGAATGTAGAATTGATATGCTTTTATCATGTCAGTGACAGATGGCCTATTAGAACATAGGGCCGTATAAATGTGAGATCCAGTTCCAGCTAAACGTGCCCCTAGGGCATCAGCAAAGTAATGAGCCACCCTTTGAGATCCATCCCCCTCAGCAGACGAGTGCTCCCTGATTTGTTTTAGCAATCCATCAGCAGTTCTTCGGTCATCAGATGCAGTAGATTGTGCGCATAGTATCAGCAAATTCCTTAAATCCACAACGTTTGTACTACTGTTATCCTGTTTCTTTCGGCGACCCTGACCATTTCTCCCACCTTCTAATCCATGTGACTGGCCCTTCTCAGGGTTCAAACTCATGGTGGGATGAGCCTCAGGTTTCACAGGGTAGCAATCGCAAAGCAAAACCTTGTCAAAAACGTCAGAAAACTCAGCTTCCTCAGTAGTAGAAATAGCTGACTGCTTGCCACTCCTTCCTTCTTCAAAGGCCTCGTCTTCACAATAGTGAATCTTACTCCCTCTTGAGTAGTTAGACCAATTCACATCATCCTTTTCCTTTTTAACCACCATCACTCGATCATCCTCCTTTGTTTCATTAGGAAAAGTGAGGTTCTCGAGATCAATAACAAGGTTATTATTCTTGGGAAGGAACTTACTAGCCTCCTCTACCCCTTTCTGAAATTGAATCATGGACTCTTTCTCCCTAAATACACTAATCACATCCACTGGCAAACCAAGGGATGAGATCACCGAACCATTAGAGGCCATGCCATCTAAGGCACCCGAAGAGCCAAATGACCATTGAGGAGGGGTCAATGGTTGGTGATATGATTCAATTGGAAGTGTTTCAACAAAGGGTGGCTCACAATGCTCACTCAAATCAGACACTATTATCGGTCCAACGGGGTTTGTTGAACTAGACCCAGAGTGACTAACGCTAAAATCACCAGTTGAATCCAAAGAATTTTCATCAGGACTATCCAGATAATGATCAATTATAGGATGTTGGTTAGGCGAAGTTGGGTATTTCTCCCCTAAGGCATCATAAAAGGGTTTCTCAGCAGCCTGAAGTGCTAAAGGATCATGAAACATGCATGGCTTCGCCTCCATGTCTTCTTCCATAAGCATTTGGCTAATGTACTTGAGAACATCATCAGAATCACTATCATCATGAGAATCAACCCCAGGGCTCAGCTCCGAAGAGGACGTGAAACTGTACGCCAAAGGGTCAGAAAAGGGTCTTGGGAGGCTCAGTGAGGTGAGATCCTCAGACAGGCCTTCGTAATTGAACAAATTGGCATAATCTAAGGATGCATCATAAGCAGGGATATCGACATAAGCATACCCATTTAGAGTATCATCAGAGAATTCCCCAAATTCAGAACCCATGCTGCTAATCTTGGCCAAATCCCTGATCAACTAATAATCACAAGAGAAAAAGTAGATACTTTTGCAACCCTAGTTCATATAAACCTGCAGTACAAAACCCTGTTCACTAATTTCCCATAGAATTAACGAGGATAAGTGAAACCCAATTCAAACCCAGAAATAGAAAGCAAGAAATTGAGTATAAAACAGGGGAAGATAGCCAAACAATAAGTATTATAGCAACAAGACAAGAGAAATCAAGTCGGATATATATGTTAAAGTTGAAGCATACCTCAAGGAAGAGACAGTAAAGAGGCAACTATTACTCTATTAGTGATGACTGATGAGAGAGAGAACTAGGGCAGGTAAAGATGAGCTTAAAAAAAGAAGGGGGTTGAAGGATTATGGTCTTACATTGTGAAGACGAAGCTTCGAGGAGTGAGGAGGGGCAGCTCAAATAGAAACTTTTTGCTTGCGTGTGATGCCGCCTGTTCTTCTAGTTCTTGCTGTGCTCAGCTTCTTTCTTTGACGCGGAGATCAGAAGATGGTGAAACATGTGTGTCTGCTGATGTTGGTTTCAGGCGTTCCATGGGTCTCCCAGTTAGCGCCGTAACTTCTTCGTAGCTGCTGGGTATCAAAAATTCGAGTCCGGGTCAGTTATGGGTTAATTATATGTTAACTGAAGTGGATATTATTTAACTTCGAATAGAAAAATGCATAATCGTATTTTTTTTTTTTGGTCGGATGAATTGAATAAATATAAATTCGAGTTAAAATCAGGTTCGGAAAATCTAAATATGAAAAATATTCTGTCCAAATTTAAATATTCGAATGAAAAATTAATAGGGATATTGGACCATAATATACTCTACTTTGGAGGTGTTAGATAATAATACTCTCAACTTTGAATTTAGACGTCCGTGCACCACATTATGGACCTATGGGTCTATTTACTGTTTATAAATCAAGACAAAGTTTGGATGTATTTTTATCAATGTAGTGCAACAATTTTACAATTGTTTGCAATTGCATATGTCTGAAATTCAAAAATTTTCAAGTGTATGTAATGACATATGTTGAATATGCATTTGCATCACCAACTAAAAACACCTTCAAAATCGTTCTTGGTATATAAACAGTAAATAAGCCCATAGTGTCATGCATGGACGTCCAAGTTTAAAGTTGGGAGTATTATTATCCAATACCTCCAAAGTACAGTATATTATAGTCCAATAATAATATCCAATTTTATGAAATCGGACAAAATTTAACAATCAGATGAGACAAAATTTTACCAGTCCCAAATTGCTAACATTCAAAAGATCCATTGTTTTGTTTAGGTAGTACAAAAACGTTCATTTTGCCTCGAATCATGTCAATTATATTATACCTTCGTGCGTCTATTTGTAAAATAAAAAGACTTTACCTAAGATATTTTTGCTTTTTTTAAAAAAAAATTTTGATAAAGGGTTTAGATCAGACATTAGAAACAGAAAGTGTAGGTCTGATTTAGAAAGTACAGTCAAATATTTATTACAAGCCTATAACTGAAAAAAAAACTATCACAAGATAGTCTGCTATCAGCATATAAATATATATATATATATATATATATATATATATATATATATACACACACACACATGCACACATATATGTATGTGTATGTGCATGTGAATATATATAGTTATATACACGCACACATACACACACAGATATATATATATATATATATATATATATATATATATATATATATATATAATATATATATCAAGGAAGGCACAATGACATTCAACCTCTAAGGCAAGTGATATGCTTATTTATTTTCTGTCCATTAAAATTTGACCCATTTATAAATAGTAATTGTTAATGTGAATTCTGCTTCAATATGACAATAGGAAAAGACTTTTGAGCCCTCGTGGAAAATATAGATAGCAAACAACGATCAACTTGGATCGCTTTTCATCATCTCTCCATTCTTGTGTTCCAAGTTTTCCTTGGTATTTTGTTTGTTCAAGCCTAAAATACAAAATAAAAGATAATAAATAAATAAATAAAACAAAAGCAAAAAAGCAAAGAAATGAAAAGACTGATTGAAGCAGTGAGAGTACCGACACAATGCGACCCTCCATGAATAGTATCCAAATTACTTATGTAAGATCTACTTCTTTATAACCGGACATGTCATTCTCTCTATAAACTACCCACTTCTCCTAATCTTTCAATCCTCTTCTTCTTCTTCTAAGCAAGCGATCAGAGGTCGGGAAAGATTTGAAGTCAGATGGTGCACCTAAATTTCGACCGATCGATCTTATCATGAAAAGAGTTGAACAAAGAAAAATCAACTTTCTTTTTTCTCGCGGGAAAATAATTTCCATTCTTTATTATGCTAAATAACAAAAAATTAAAAAATTACTTTTCGAGAAAGCCACTTTTCTTCCAATCAGACAGTATCATATTGTCTCTATCGAATCAGGCATGCAAGATGGAGTAATCAAAGACAGCTAGGGTTGGACGTATTACGATCAGGGTTTGAATGGGTCAACATTCAACAACGTTAACTTATGACGTGACCAAAAGTGCATGTGATTTCACGAGTCATGACCACATTCATGCAATTTTGTAATTTCCCTTTAGAATTTTGCATGAGAATAATATCGTTTTGTTTTATTTTGTCTCATTTGGAATATGGTAAGGATGAGAACATGTTTTAAATTACATAAGAATTTGCATAATTATGTAAAAGAGAATATGCAATGATATGTGCAGAAAACGCGTTAAGAATTTATTTTGATATTTTAATAATCTAAATTTTTCTCACGAAATCGTCCATCTACTTATAGGATTGTTTCTATGGGTAAGATTGTCTATGTTTGGATCTCTCCTTCTCTGCAAAGCTAGACCCTGGATTCCATCTCGCATTCTCACCGTTCGCTGCTTTTTCTCACTACAGATTATTGAAAATAAATAGACCCAAATGTTCGAGTGATGAGAGTTATTTCTAAAGATCGAATTATCAACACCAAAATCCCCAAAGTTTAGACTGTTAAAATTCAAAAATTTCGAGACAAACGCTCGCAATTAAAGATAATTATACAACTTTGGATAAGTTCACAAATTGGATTCAAGCTCTGGATATGGTCGAATATTCATACATAATAGATGGGGCCACCAACTAATGGAGCAATGCAGGGATCCAACAGGTGAAAGGCTGAGGGCAGTACAAGTGGGCTGGATCCCATACTTTTTTCTCTGTTTTTTTTTTTTTTTTTTGGTTGGAATACAAATGAGGCAAAAAATCAATGTGGGGAGGATTTGAATTTAGGTATCTAATAATAATTTTCAGACACTTTACCAGCTACGGTAACTGACGATCACTAATCTCATGCGTCGTAAGTGAGCCTCGTCCAATTCCTGGCTAGGGATGGCAACGGGGAGGGGTTTCCCCGACCCCGTCGGGGCCCCGCCCCGCAGCGGGGAAAATTCCCCGGACCCGCCGGGGATGGGGCCGGGGACGGGGGAAAATTCCTCCCCCGGCCACGGGGACGGGGGCGGGGCGGGGGAAAATTCCCCCCATCCCCGGACCCGCTCCCCGTCGGGGAAATATACCCGTCCCCGAACCCGTTTCCCCGCCCGAAAATTTATTAAAATTACATATATATATATATATATCCTTAATTTATTAGTTTAATTTCTCTTTTTTGTTTAGGGCTTATTGTTTGATTATTTTTATATTGGGCTCGTGATTTTCACTGTAATTGGGCTTGCATTTTGTGTAATCTCGTCACTAAAATTCGGGGAAGCGGGGCCTCGGCGGGGGACGGGGTGTTGAGCGGGGACGGGGGCGGGGGAATATTCCCCCGTCCCCGCCCCGCCCCGTTGCCATCCCTATTCCTGGCTCGATAGAGTGACTATAGTACAGAAAAGAAAATTGCTTTTAAAAATTGAGCAACAAATGTGGGTACAGAGAATAAGGCATATAAGGGAGAAAATTTTAGATCCTATTCAATTTTTGAGTTTTTTAAAAAATTATATTGCTCAATGAATGTTTGTGTACTTAAAAAAACTTTAAAAAACTTGATGTTCAAGGAGATCAAATCATATAAGGCATGTCCTTTTCGATTTATGAGAAACATTTATTGATGCTTATCGCTGAAACATCTCAAGTTGTTGAAAAAAATATAACTAGATATTATCAATAAGCAATTAATAATGTTGAATTATGATGAATTTTTTTTTTTGGGTAAGACAGGTAAGTAGTACAATTTAGGCAGTCCTTCTCTCAAGGTTCTCCCTAAATTATCCTTATAGAGGACAGAAAGAAGATCCCTTTATAGGACAATATTTCAAACAAACATGGACTGTAAGGAGTGATCAAATTTTGTCAGTCAATTGGCTGTGCAGTTATCCTCTCTAAAAATATGATGAATAAAAACCTTGTTACATAACTAAGTGTGCTAATATATCTTGCACGAGTACTTGAATTTCCCATGGGGGTTGAATACGTCCTTGAACTGCTTGGATGAGAGTTTTCTTATCTCCTTCAATGTGAATATGAGTGAAACCTGCTTGGTCTGCAATTTTAATACCGTTACGCATTGTTGTTACTTCTGCTACTAAGATTGATGATCTTCCCAAATTGAATGCTGAAACTTGGATGAACTTTTCTTCCCAATCACGGATGATGAATCCTCCTACTGCACCTTGTGATGATTTGGATCTATCAAAATTTATTTTGATGAACCCCCTTTATGGCTTTCTCCATGCTACCCAATATGTCTTCTTCCGATTGGTGGTTGAGATATTTGCGTTAAGTATTTGAATTGATTGTGTAAGGTTGTGCCTAATGCGCCATTCAGCATTAGCTTTTTTGGCTTGATCAATGTTATTCCTGGGTTGGGCGTTTCATTATGAAACACCATATTGTTCCTTGTTTTTCATGTACTTCATAGTAGGGCAACTAATCTATCCATTTTAACTATAGGACTGGCAGCTCTGGCGTCACTAAGTATTTGTAGTATACCAATTTGTGAGTCGAAAGGGGGTCATGTTAAGCCAATTATGAGAAATCGCTAATCTCCAACGATCCTGTGAAACAACGTATCCCAGAAACAAATGGGCCGTATCTTTAGTCATTGTGTGACAAAAAGGGCAACGAGAATCAATGGTCATGCCTCTTTGAGCCAAGATTCCTCTCGTAGGCAGCGATGCTTGACAAATTTGTCAAAGAAAAATTTTTTACTTTGGCATAATATCTAAATTCCAAATCTATTTATACTCCCATACAGGTGGGTTGACCAGGTCTAGCCCATGTGCGGCCCAAGTCGCCATCTTAGTGGAAAACTAACCATTTTCAGAGAGTCCCCAATACACAGAGTCGGGAATGGAATTGACATGGATAAGGATTGCAAAAATCCACTGTAAGTGGATAGAGTCAACTAATAAACTAAGTTGGGTCGTGTCCCATTCTTTGGTTGCCATTATAAACTGTGATGCCTTAAGAAATCTATCTATGAGGGAGAGGTCCATAATGTTGAGCAGACTAGCTAAGCTGTTATTTGCACACCAGTTATCGAGCCAGAAGTTAATGTTTACTCTATCACCCACTTTCCACCTTACTCCTTTTCTAAATTGTTGTTGATTATTAAGGATGCACTTCCAAGCCTAGGAATCATGTTTTTTTGACTTTGAGAGCAAAGCAGTTTCCATCAATCTGGTATTTCGCCTGCATTTGTTCGACCCACAAACCATGATCATGGAACAATTTTTAGGTTAATTTACTTAGAAAAGTATTTTCTGAGTCCAAGACCTCCAGCTTTCTTGGGTTGACATATTTTGTCTCAGAAAACCATGTGCATCCCTTTATTTTCATATAATTTTTTCCAAAAAAAAGTCTCTTCTTATTTTATCCGGCGGCTAATTTTCTTAGGCAATTGAAAGCATTGTATTATATGTGCAGGTATTGATTCGATATGAGATTGAATTAGTGCCACCCTTCCTGCCTTAGAGACATGTCTGGTTTTCCAAGCTTGCAACTTTGCAGCTGTTATGTTTACTAAGTCAGAAAAAGTTTCTGTTTTTGTTAACCTTTAAAAACTAGACACCCAAGGTACTTGTCAAGATTGGCTTGATGCGTAATGTTAAAAATAGATGACACAATTTGTTTGTCTAGCATTACTGGAGAATGTTAATGACGATTTATGGAAATTAATGAGTTGACCCGAGTTTCGACAGAAAGCACTCAGAACAGAACTTAACTCATGGCAGGATTCAAGACTAGTTCTACAAAAAAGTGGACTATCATCGGCAAAAAGCAAGCATGGGATTGTAGCAGCTCTTGGTGAAAGCTTGAAATCAATCCCGCACTTTTTCCAACCAAGCGCCTTAGGGAGAGCTTTGGTTAGAGCTTCCATGCATAAGATGACGAGATAAAGGAAGAGGGGTCCCCTTGCCGAATTCTGGTAGGTGTAAAGAATCCGCATACATTATCGTTGACAAAATTATGATGAATTGTGTGGAATGATTGTGCATTGTGACGAAAGTTGTTGAATATTGATGATAAATACTTATGATAAGTCGAAAAGAACATGCCCATAATATGAGCTCGTCTCTACATCATCAGTAATACATAATCATATTAGTACATTTGCAACCGAGCGTCCCATGGTCCAATTGTGCGCCTCTCGTTCCAAAAGTTTTGATGCAATGCATGTTCCATGAGCATCGACATGCAAGGTGTACCTTCTGCTCATTCCATTTATCGTTCCATTTTCTTTTGTCTTTTTGTGGGGTTTTTTCTAGAGCATTGTAGAAGGGGAAAAATTACAAAATAAATATGATGGCATAGATGTAATGTGGGACCAGAAAACACCAGAAAAACAAATAGGTTTATCTTATGATGGCCTAAAAGAAAAAACAGCCCTACATCTCACTAAATTTTCTCCACCGTAAAAATTCAGACTCAAAAAAAAAAAATCCAAAAGCCTAAAATCCACGTACCCAACTGACTGAATGGTGAAGAAACAATGACATGTCTACCACCATCACCATCCTAGTACTTATATAGTAGATCCGACCTATAATTAAATTCGATAATATGACGTAATTTAAATCAAAAAATCTTTTTTTTGGAAAAAAAGCTGTATTCTTACTAACATAAAACATATCAAAAGTACATAATTGGTTTAATTTAATTTCTTATCATAAAACTCCCTACTTTTATAGTGGTATTTTCTATTTATTTGTACGACATTATATTCATATAAATCCAGTATATATTTATTAGTATACTTAAAATGATTTTTGAAAATGAAATCATGAAAAGACAGGTTAGATTTTAAAAACCAATAAAAATTATCAATTTTTTTTTAGTTAATCGTGTTTATAGACTTAAAATTACACTATAATATGTGTCACCGTCACTGTCATCATCAGTATAGTCCTAATTAACTAATTGTGAAAGCAAAAGTTGAGCTTTCTGACAATTTGAATCTACCCATCTTATTCTGATGTAATATGAGCTGTCTTATACTCATATCAGCAGCATATTCTGATTCCTTTTTTGGTTGCAGGCTCTAATCTAAGCATCAAAATAATAATATGAATACTATGACTAACGCAACCAGAAGGAGAATTAATTAGTGAGAATTGTTTAGCTTATCTTATAATTTAGGGTCCTTTAATGTGTACTTAATTCAGTAATCAATCATTTGTTTTGGACATGCCATGGGAATCTCCATGTAGGAAAGTAGCACGTGCGAGCACGTGTCTTCCTAATGTTGCTGTGGGATAGATATAGTTGACTTTTTACTAGGTGTTAGGCTGTACTTTTCCTTCTCCCATTTGATACATTATGTATGTTCTTGTTGTTTGGATAAACTTATTTGTGGTTTTTTTGTAGTACCTTTTGCCTCATTGGCTTTTTCCATTGATTGGAAAAAGAGATCGAAGTTCTCGATAGTTGAAAGAAGAATTGCAATCTTACAGTCCACCCATCCAACCACCGAGAATCTGAAGACTTTTGAGTTGTTCAAAATCTAACCATTGGTGGTAAAATTACATTGCCACCCCTTCAAACTTCGAATATCAGGACTTCAACAATAAAGGAATTTAGAATAAATCAATTACATTTCAACAGAACTGTCAATTACATGAAGCTTACAGCTCAGATGAGCATGAATTCACACCAGCCAAGGATAACAACATAAGACCAAACTACAAAGGAATTCCACAAGTGCTAGACTAAACCGGCTAATTAGTGAATCATCCGAAACTGAAAATACACATCCTGTAACAGTTCCTAAAACCCCTCTAATAACTGCAAGCCCCAAATTCAAGACAGACAGATGAAGTGCCCAACGAAGAGCGTTAGCAAAGCCCTTATTCTGTCAACCATATACAGACGCCAAGCGAATCCCCTTTCCCCAATTGAGGAAGAGATGAATCGCGGGCAAATGAGCTATTAGACCTAGTCATGGATCCGTAAAGGACCTTCATCCTCGATGTGCCTCCTCCACGATCTCTACATCTTTACACCACAATCATTCATCGTCATCATCATAACCATAATGTCTATGGCAGAAAGTAAACAAATCTAGACATACCGAACCTAAGCTGAATATTTCTTATGTCTATGCATATATGTATAAATCCGCATATCCAGTGCCAGCTCCTCCGGCTTGAATGTTTCAAAGGAGGGGGCAAGCATTGGGGGGTTGTTTAAGCTGTTGCTTAGTTTGCTGTTGGGACCAGTAGGCATGAGCAGCGAGGACTCGGTCCAGCAGCTCCTGTGGAACAGGCTTTCCCCTCCTTTGTTGTGGGGATATTCTTGCCGTGTGAACCAGTGTTTTCCATTTATCCTGTTTTTTGTCCCCAAAAATGAGTAAGAAACCTTATTGTCAGATGAGTGCGCCTCAAGAAAGACTACAGATATTTTTCGGCTGTGAAATAAAGGGCCCGATGCTCTAGATGAATACTGTGTATGATCATTGAAAATGGAAAGTTAAAAAAGTGAGGCTCAAGTAGATGTTGAGTACAAGCGCACACAAGATTCCTAGTTTCAGAAGAAAGATATGTATTTTATAAAGACCCAATGGTTACCTGTAGAAGCAATTATTTGTTGCACCAGCTGCAGTTAATAATAAACAATAGAACTTCCTGGCTTCTGACAGTGGTCAAGTTCTACTATGATTATAGGGAAAATGTAAATAAAAAAGGTGGGTTCAATTATGGAAGTTTCTTAAAGTAAAGGACAAAAAACAATTGATTGATTTCGGAGATGGGATAACTTGGTAAATAAAGTTCCACACCTTCAAATCAACGTAAGTCCGATGCTTCACATTATCAAAAGCTCGCAATTTGACATCCCGCCACCTGCAAATAGCAAAGCCAGCACTGAATCAGAAGCTGCATTTCCTAGTTTGAAAGGCAAAAGAAACAAAGATGCTTGGAAAATAGACAGAATAAGCAGTAGGATATGGAAAGTTGATGGGGTATATTGGCTGCATCCTTGGCATGACACCCTACCTTCCAGTTCCGAATTTCTCAACTGCTTGGACTAAAGCTTCAACTTCAGCCACAGAGAAAGGTCTACGAATTCGACGTTGTGCCATCTCAGCCCGCTTAGACTTCTGGTGTGCTGGAATCATTGCCAGTGCTTGTGGAGTTTCCTCGGGAAGAGCAACAAGTGCTCGGGAATCAACTCTCCCTTTCTCTGCCGAGATTTCAGCAGGAGACGGTGCTGAATCATGGTCACTTTCAATTAAATGGCCGACAATATTCAATGGGCGATCTGATGAATGATGATAAGTTCCCTGATGAATTGTAATAGCATCGGGACACCTGAGAATAGAACATCAATAAAGAAAACTCATCAAGTCCATCGGACCACTAAGAGTCAGGGAGGGGGGGTTACAAACAATAAAGGCCTCAAACGAAAAACAGCTGCCTCACCTCGACGGAGGTTCGGGCACATCACTAGAAAGCACAAGGGAATTATCTTCCGAAGAAATAGGTGGGCTGGTATGCACAGCGTTTGGCTCCAGGGTAACACTTAAAGACTCTACCAGGTCATTTCGGCCAATGCCAGACTGCAAAAGAGTTCTGTTATCATCCCTAATCTTTTTCCCCTGAAAGAGCACCCCGACATGCAAACCACCCCTGAGCAACGTAGTCAAGGCTTCCATTACCGTCCTCTGCAAAACAAATGACAATATTAGGATGTGATTTAACCAAAAATGAAAATTACCAATCGATACAGATGGATAAATGAATCATAGAAAGGCAATTATGATGATTCTGATTATCAGGGGAACAAACTGGGGACTAGGAACAGATTTCCAAAGACTTAAATTCGCAGCCATAGCTTACAAGCATATGACTTTGTGCCGCTTAAAAAGAATAAACACATGCATCCATTCTCCATCAACATCGCAGAGGGTGAACCAGAGATTGGCTGGCAGCAATACCACTACCCCCACCTAGTGTAGATCATGTGAGGCACGGTTTGACAAAAACAAGAATGTATGCAACCTCGCCCTATCATTCAACTTAACTATTACAAGCAGCCAGATTCTTTTTGCAATGTACTTGAATAAAATGCAAAACCAAGTACCTTTAGAGAACCAATAGTACCCGTCTCTGGCATCTCAATGAAAAGCTCTGGCACCCTAAAGGACTTGATCCTAACCTTCACTGAAAAGATAAAAAGCTAGTTCACATGAGAAACTCTTCATTGTGCTCAATTAAGTCAAAAGGCCTATATGAAATTCGATTGGGTGATATTTTACCATGAGATTCCCTGGATGGAAAGCTCGTACTCTGGCCAGTAACAGATGATGATGAACCGTTGACTACAATGGATAGACAATTAGCAGATGCTCAAAACATTCACTAGTATTAAATCACAAATACCAGAAGGCACACCTCCATGTTCCACTGCATCAAAACTAGCAGAGGAGTCAATGGCCTTCTTAGGAGAATAGATGCCCTTGTAGCCAATATTCCCATCATTATTAGGTAACAAGCTATAGTAGAAACTCTTCCTCTTCTTGAAAGGATAGATCCTCCGAGACCTCTGACGTTTGTAACCAGTTTTCCTACCGCAGTAAATGTAACATAATTCTGCAAGAAGTACCAATAAAAAACTGGATCAGTCAGACGATTCCACTTAAGTTAACCACAGCAAGAAGTGCCAAAAATGAAGGAAAATAAATATTACCAGTGTCAGAGAGATCTCCATTGTTCATTTTAGGAGCCGCTCTCCGGTATTTGGATGCCAACAGCCTCCTTATTTTTCGGCCACCAATATGTGCAGGCCACCTAGTCGGCTTCATTATGCTGGGATGGGTGCACCCAGAAAAGTTTTCGTCATCATCTCTAGTAACTACTTTAACATTATTACCCCTAGAAAGGGAAACTGAACCACAAGCATAGTGGTCCGCGCTTAAAATTGGTTTAAAACTATGATCTGAGCCAATTGCTTGAGGAGGTTTCGTGTCGAGGAAGTTAACATCTTCTGAGCCTTTAATAACATTACTATTTACGGGCGACAACTCTCCCTTGTCAAGCTGTTCCACACATTCATGCAAATTAAGCAAACAAGACTCCTTCGGAACAGCAGAACATTGCTCTGGTTTTGCCGAATGATTGCAAAACTTGTCATTGTCATCGTCATTCAAAGCTATCTTATGATTAGCATCATCCTTCACCAAGCAATCAGACGACATGATCACAGAAGCAGGGTTCAAAGCATCATCATGCTGAGGGACCACAACTCCCTCTGCATCGTACTGCAGGGCCTGAGCTTGTAACCCAGGCTCCAGCTTAAGGGAGGGGGTCTCTGCACTAGCTTGATCACAATGCTCAACTTTCAGAGGATTAACCTCATCATGCTGTTCCTCCATGACCACATCTTCGACATTTACAGCCTGATCTTTCTCAACAATTGTATTCTGAGATATTTCTCTTTCAAGCAGTAAATTTCCAGCTACAGTAGCCAACAAATCAAATGCACGCATTTGATTGTCCTCAACTTTCTTTCTGATACAATCTCTCTTCTGGAATTCATATTGCAAAGGTTAAGTGACAAAAATCGGTGCTTAGGATAATGAAGATCAAAACTGAGAATCAGTAACCAAGTAGAATTTAAATTACCCTAGCAGACCTTGGAGCCTTAGGAATGAAAGGCACCTGATATCCATTGAATCCATAATCTAACTTCTTCTGCAACATATCGAGGAGAACATACCCAACAAGTCCTCAATTCAAAGCTATTTGCAGCATAAACCAGCCCCGATCAAGTCTACCACAAACAACCCAAAAAAATCAGCATTTCTATTAAGCATGTGATATATGATGATTAGTTGAAGCAAATAGATGCCCAAAGATGGTTGCTTCTAGGTGCATACAAGGTCCCAAATTGATGGCATATGATCACTGGTGAAAACAAATGATGATAATAATAAGTGGGCTCCCAGGAATGTAATCATGAGGCAGAAAATATAACCAACATTAAATATAAAGAGCAGATAATTGAAGTACAGACCCAACTCATGTCTTCAAAATTGTTCAAAATTGAAATATCAAAGTGGCCAGACCAAAACAGTAACTCCTTTCAAACAATCCATAATGTGAATGCCAATCAGTGCAACTTGCCAGCTTATCTTTAATATTCATTAAAATCTCCAAAACAAAATAAACCCAACTACCCAAAAAAGATAAAAATTTGGATATGGGTTTCAAAAAATGGGCCAGGGGGAAAGGGTTAAGGAATAATGAGAAGTCATCCCTCTCTACACATGACAGAAAGAAGAAGATGAGGAAGGGGGAAAAAAAGAAGGAATTGAAGAAACAAATTAAAGTATCATGTGGGAAAGGATCCACCCAAACCCAGTTGTTGGATGATGATCACACAATCATACACACAATTCAGATGATGAACAAAGAGAAGAGAAGATAAGAGAACAGAAGAGAAGAGGGGGGAGAGAGAGAGAGGGAGGGAGCACGTCTTGCAAGCTTATACACCATCAGCATCTGACCAAAGCAATTATATAGAAGCCTATGTTGAATTTATCCCATCATCCTACAACAGCAATAAATCAACAATATGCTGAAATTTCATCTACCCAATTGGTCAATCTTCCCCCAAAAATCATATCTTTTCGCTTTCATATTTCAACCAAACTATTGTTCTAACATGAACACAAAATCATCACAAATTTCCAAGAAGATAGGAAGTGCTCATGATCTAAAAACCATCTTAAAAAAAACCGTGCAATTTGGGAAAATGTTTTCATGATCTAAAACTCTGCATCACTGATCTTAACCGCCAAATATCAAAACTTTCCCACCGGTAAACCTTGGAAACAATATAAACCTGAAACAGCAGAAGCAATTCGATCCAAAATAGAGGAAATGACGAAGAAAAAAAGAAACAGATCCTCTTGATCTTAAACAAACCGTCAAATTTCCACACTCAAATCCATCATTTCTGAAATTCTTCAAACCCAAACCCTTGGATCCAACCCATTTCACGCAGAATTCCCCACATCAGATACCATTAAAACCCATCAACAAAACTCAAAACCCAGAAGGAATTTTTCACAAAGCAGCAAAATTCTCGGTGAGACAGAAAACTTCCCGAAAACAATCAGATTTCTCTCACCTTGAGACCTCAAAATCTCGCCCAAAATTCTGGGTTGGAGTTGATGCAAGATCGGAGAATTGTCGTAGATTTCGAAGAATTCCCAAAATTCCTTCACGTTTTCCAACTCCTCCTATCCATAATTTCTTACTCCCTCTGAACAAAAATTCAATTCAACAACGAAATTTGATCTCTCTCTCTCTCTCTCTCTCTCTCTCTCTCCACTCAGAAATCCTGATCGCCAAAACCCTCTGAAAACCACCCAAACTCTCTGCTTAAACCCCTGCTCCTTATAACATATAACAACTGGAATTGACCCCCAATTGCCGGCCCAACCGGTAAAAGTATTGCAATTTACCGGCTACTGCCGGTCACATTATTAAGACAATAGCCTTAAAGACCGGTTCTTTCCCCTCGGATGACCCCCTAATGTTTTTCCTTTATATTTTTGATCTCTTCCGATCTGGACACGTGGCAATTGCTTTAATTTTTGTGTCTTAAAAATAAAACAAACTAATTTGGGGTTTTCGTAGGGACATTTTTTGCATTTTGAATTTTTTTGAAATTTTGCCATTTTCAGTCCACCCTGGTTTCATGGATGGTTCTAAAAATAGAAAAGGGAAATTAAAAAAATATTCAGAAAATGTGGATGAATTTGACACCACAAAGTTTGTATGTTTCATAGTACAATTATTGTAAAAAATAGCACATCAATTTATCAGGGGATTATAAAATATACAAAGAGAGTATTAGTTATCTTAAATAAATTAAGATTTCATATAAAACGACCATCGTAACTAGCAATCTTGGACAAGAAATTTAATATTAGTTAGAAAGGGAAAATATATGACGATACAAGTCACTCTACAAATACATGTTCAAAAGGATCGAGAACATGTTTAGGTATTGAGTTAGTTAGATACTTGATAGCCTTTATGAAAATAAGTAGCTTGATTTCCATTGTTAGTTTCAATTTAGGTAAGTTTCTTATTTTGTGTTAATGTGACTATCACAAACCTAATAATATTAGGTGTGGGAGTCTGTTTTTAGAAGACTATAATCAGTTCAAAAACCATGAATTGATGATGTTATCATCAAGTAAAAAAACCGATTAAAGGCACGAAATTAAGGGTATATGGAAGTAGGATGAGCCGTATTTTAACTTTTATTACCTAAAATACAAATAATTGAACAAAAATTTTCAACAAATGCTTTCATTGATAAAGCAATGAATAAACTCATCATATATAATTTTTTTTCTTTTTGCACCTATAAGACGCAAAAAACTGATATAGGTAGAAATCAAATTTAATTAAATGGGATTGACAGCATGATATGGTAGATAAACTAGTGTTAATTATGGCGTGAGAGTTAGATCCAAAGGCCTTATTTTATGGTACATGGATCAATCCTTCATAAACACGGCAAAGATTACATTTTGAGATCTGAAAACTTTAACAAGGTTGTAAATTGTAATTATTTTAAAATTAAACAAAAAACGTTACAAGGTTATAATTGTCTTTCTAAAAGAAACATGGGGACAAGTTTGTCATAGAAAAAACAGTCAAAAATTTTGTGGTTGCAAATTAAAATAACTTGCCACGTAGGCAGCATGACGTGGCAAAAGTGCAAGGCTTTATTGGCTACATATGATCTCTTTCGCATTTATCCCAAATCCTCCCAAAAAAAAAAAAGAAAACAGAAAAATAAATCCAAACTGTTCGAAAGCGGAAAGTTTTTGACGGTGGGTTGACGGAGGGACGTTACGTGTCAAGACAGTGACCCCAGTAATGCTTAACGCCGTCAGAATGGGGCACTCAGCTGGACCCATCGGCCGTTAATAGTTTTTTTTTTTTTTTTCCTCTTTCAATTTTTCGTTACAAGAAGAGTCTGGAGTTCTTTTCCAATGGATATATATGTGTATATATGTATGGCAATTTCTTACATGATATCTAAAAATACATATTCTCATTATCTATATGTATATATTTTTTACAAGTATATTTATAATATATTAATTTTTTTAATATACATATTTGTTGATATTTTGCTCCTATACGGGCAGGGATGTCGATAGAGGTAAGACTACCTACATCTGAATCTCCCTAAACTCAGCGAAAGCGGGACCCACACTAGGAGGTGTTGTTATTGTTGTACATATTTGGCGATGTGGTTCTTAAAAGTATATGCTCTCAGGAGTATGATATACACATTGATGTTTAGTGTAAGTGAGACATAAAAATCGATGTAGACGAGATTTAAATCCAAATTTATGGTAACATTATCGAAAGAGTTTACCAGTTGAGTTAACTGATACTCACATAATTTTTATATACATGTTCCTTATTATTTGTTACAACGATAAATTCAAATTACTCTTGATTACGATGCCTCTTATCACAATACAACTATTATTAAATTTTTGTCAAGTTAGCCTCCCCCCTTCAAATTCAAATAATTTTACTTAAAACCAACCATTATATCCCTGATTAATTATGTTACATCTCACATTATTTATCCTTTTTCTGCTCTATATATGAAATAAGATAATATAAATGCTTTATTAATTTTTTAGTTTCATAATAGATCAAAAAAGGGTCAAATAAAAAACTTATAGAAAGAAAAGAATATAATGGGGAAAATGTCAGGATCTTTTCTCCATATATCTACTATATATATATATATATATATATATATATATATATAATTATATATTATATATATATATATATATAAATATATATATATATATAATTCAATTCAGTTGAGCTAATACCAACCAAATAAATAATATTTGTTGCAATATTTTTAATTACTCAATTATTGTTAATTCCACCACCAAACCCACATCCAAATTAAACTCACCTACTATATACCAAGCACATCATGATCAGAGCATCAATTATCAAACTTGATTCAAGATCAGACGGTCCACATATTGTGCCACTTTGACCTGTATCACACAGAATTAATAGAAACCTCAACTTAACTGGGATAGAAGTCATGTATTGGAGGAGAGAAGAATTCACAATCCCAACAAAACTTAAAAATATGGCGGTTGGGGGGTTGTTGATGAGCTTTACAACGTGCTAACAAATGACATCCTATATGGATTAGACCATTTTCGGTAAAGATTTTTACTTATAATTAGGAAGAATAAGTATCGATTTATTTTGAATCAACTTAGATACGTATATAAAGGCAATTTTTTTGGTTCACTTTTCTACGTATAACGGGGGCATAAAGTCACTACGATCAGTTCAGAAAAATTTTATCATTTAAGATAGCCACTCTCATTTAAGCGTTCAGGCAAACAAAGTTTGAAGGAAGATCTCTGAACTAATTATTGAAACTATTTTCAGTTGAGTTATCTGAAATTATATGTGGGTTATAAACCTTTGACACATCAGAAGCAATTAGATCCTAATGTTTATTTTTTGATTTGCAACCCACAAGATAAGTGAGGAGATTTTACAGAGAAGACACAGATAAGTAGTGATTTTATATTTGCCCAAATTCTTTTGACTCCGTATAAGCATAACCCACACTAAGAATTTATTGTGGTTTATAATAAACATATCATAGCCTTTTTTTTTTTGTGTGGATAGAATAGCCTAAAAATTAAATCAAAATAATTAGCTAATATAAAAATTAATAAAGAAAACTCTCTCCCTAATCTCTCCAAAATGATTATTGCTATAAATAAAATAATAAAAGACATGCAATGATAACTGCATCAATCCCCCCACCCACTCCTGTATGCCCCCACCTCCTCACATGCCATCCTTTATTTATTTAAATAAATGCAGTATAGTCCACTAGTTTTTCAGTGTATATATGATATTGATTTTTATCTTTTCATTAATTAATTAGCCCATGACCTATAATTTAATATATTAATCTATCGAATCCATGGAGAAAGATTTTCTTTGCCAAGATACACCTTTACGGTAAATTATATGGTAATTTCAGGTCTATAGATATAGTACGGTCATCATATACGGTAAGTTTGTTTAGTTTTATGTAATCCAACTCCAATTTCATATTCCTTTTTTGAGAAAAAACAAGATTCAATTCATTTTATCAAATTTTGGTACGTTACTAACTCTATATCCGAGTCTACGATATAAGTTTAGGTGTAGGGATGCTTCAGATGAAAATAAATGTGTCGTGGAAGTAAAGCACATGAGGTCATAGCTACACCAGGTTGTACTTCATCCAGATGGGTAAATGGCTCAGATCCACCCATTTCCCAGCTACACTGTCACACATGCATGGGGAAGAACGACAGACCGTATGTTTGTCCAAGAAAGTTGGAAATAGTTGGCCTAAAAACTCTGTATGTAATAATAAAGTCCCATCTATGTCGTTTCATCTGTAATGTTTTACTGTAAACCAATATTAATGAAGTTATTTTGTCATTTTTGTGTTGTATATATAACCGGGGAGGAATGATGAGATTAGGTTATTCCCAGCTTGCGCTCTAATTTTTAAAACTCAGCCTTGTCATGTCAACAGAAATTTCATAATTTTGGAACTTATATTTTATCAGTTTCCCAACTAATGAAACTTATGAAACTCATTTCAAGACAATTGAATTAAATTGACCCATTTATTAAATGGGTCAACTTGAACCAACGTATTATCCAACTATGTTGTTAACCGTGAAAAATACCCCGTGGTGTGAAGATCATGGAAATTCACGGAGGCAAGGACTGTAGACGTGGGACATGGGCCGGGCTCGACAACCTCCGAAGCGCGGGTCGGCAGGTTGAAACTCGTGAAATTATACCACTCGTTTTAGCAGACGGGGCGGGGCGGGCTGAGTTGCGGGTAGAATGGGTCAACCGAAAGGGAGGAGGAGGAAGTGGGAACCAGTATCTATACTCAAGGCCCAACACCAACATCCACGATCCGCAAAGGAAATTGGCAACTGAATTTAGCCCTACATTCGAACCTGGGTGGGCACGGTGGCAAGAGAGCACCATGTCAGTTTGGCTAACATCACTTGACCGAGCATAAGATCATCACCAAACCAATTCCAAAAGGAAACTTTCGTCCCAATGCATTTCTGAATCTGAGCCACTCTGATTCTTAGAAACGAAAATAAACTTAGATCCATATGAATACACACCTCCCAATGGGCACTTGTCTCTGAGACCAACTAAAAATACAGATATCACAGTAAGTATCAAAATGAAGCAAAACAAACATAAGTTAATGACTGATAACTGGGCATGTCAAAACAGCCCGCAACCTGAGCAAATGGCTAGGAAACCGAACTCTAGATCATAACAAACCATGGAGAGGCTTTGCTGGGGACTTGCACAATGTCTTTTGACGAATTTATGTTACATAATCCAAGATGCAGGTGAAACATCTCCCACAGCCAGTAGTTTTTAGATTGCCTTGAAAAAAATGACTTCATGTTTCCGAAAACTTGCCATGCACATTTTCCATAGGTTGCAGAAGCATTCACGTAGGAAGGAAGCCCACTGCGATAATGTAATCGAGGTACAGTTATAATAAATCATAACGTGGGATACGATATCCATACACTAAACAAATACAACCAACTCCGTCCAAGACAGTTATACTAAATATCGAACAAGAGCACATGGAACCATGTTTCTTTCCATAAAAATATGGTGGGCTAGCTGGTATTCATCAGTCAATCAAAGACCACCCCCCCCCCCAAAAAAAACCACAAAAAAAGAACAAATAAGGGAAAGAAAGTGCATGTTTATACATTTTTGTTCCCTAGAGTGATTGGTAGATGCAGATCTTTGGTTGAAATGATATCTTGAATGGGAGCACAAGACGATGTGAATCATTTGAAAAATAGACATGGTTTTCCATTCCTATTGCATTCCCCCCCCCCCGCCCCCGCCCCAGCTTTTTATCAGAATCTCACAGGCACCTTCGCACTACATGGATCCCTGTGCAGAGCTTTGCATTGCGATGAGTGGCAGAACTTTTTTTTTGGGGGGGGGGGAATTGTGGATGGACAAATTGTAGAAGTTAGCAAACAGGCTTTTCAAACATTCATTGCAAGGGGCAAAAATGTTAATACGTTAATGTTAATACAGCACCAACGGTTGTCTCCAGCCAGTCCCTGTTCTTACAGATGCTCTAAGGTGCTAGCACCAAAATCAAATCACTGTTCTTCAAAACAGCAAAAGTCCAACAAGAAAGTATTCTTACCTCATACACCGGATAAATCACCATACTGCCATGGGTTGAACTCCTTGGTCTGGACATCTTCTAGCTCAATGTTGTCAGAGCTGTCTGTATCTGTTCTGTGGTGAAGGTATTTACCATTAAATCGGTAAATCTCCAACTCACCCCAAGGGGTAGTAGCAACTTCTTCAGTCATATCAAACCATCTTGGCGAAAAATTGTCACCCTTTGCTTCTCGAGTTCTTTTTTCTGCCCTCTGTTTCTCTTCTAAACTGAAAGACGAGCACAGACATAAGGTAATCACAACGTGGACATACAATACCAATATATATATATCAATGCGCCAAACAACAAAGAAGAACGTGGGCTCGTGGCACTAAGTAGGAGCAACAAACATCAAACTCCATTTTTTTTGTTTTCTTGGTTTTCCTCGTTCTTTTTCTCCTGCTGGGACAGTGAGTGCATGGGGGCAATATACATCAATGTAGAAGTTCTTTTATTCAATGCATGCAATATATGCCTAAATAGGTTAGATGCACCACTACCACCACCACCCAATGTAGGTCCAATGTCGGCAAGAGATCCAATTATCCAAATGCAGGAAACCTTATCTTTACAAGCATTCCCACCAACCTAAATAGGTTAGATCAATGAGACCAAAAAAAAGCCGTCTTCAAAAGATAATACGAGGCCATGAAACTAACTGATCGCCCCCTTAAGTCAACTGATCCAACCAGGCCCCCCAAAACAAGAACAAGAACTACATGGCACTGTCGAATGGCCTATTGACTGTCAGCACGACAGATTAGCATTAACGTTGGACCAGAAGCAAGGTCTTTGGAAAAAAGCAACTTTACGAGAAAGCAGGAAGGAACAAAAACCTGCTCTTTTCTGCACCAGCCTTAGACATGTCGCCCTTCTCAAGAGCATATCTATCAGGCCGTAGGCGTGAATCTGATGCCAATAACTTCCTGGGGGCTGTGTCAAAGCTGTTTATCTTGTGAGCGAAGTAGGTATACTGAAATTTGTCATTTGGTGGTGCATCAGCAACACGCCACACCTGCAAATATTGCCACCCGGTGAGCACCACGCTGAGGAAGTTCAACGGTTACAGAAAGGACATGTGAATAATGCATGAGAGGTACATAGTTCATGACAGAGCAAACCAAAGCAGGCAAATATCTTTCAAATCCAACTTTTTTCTTCTTCAGTAATCAATTAAATCCAATTGTTCCATATACCTGTCATTGCTTTATATTTTTTTTGATAAGGATCATTGCTTTATATTTTTAATGTAGTATTGTGCCAATTTATGCCTCTAAGGGTCTCTAATTGCAGCGGTCACTCCCTGCAACCCCCCCCCCCCCAAAAAGGGTGAATTATAGAGAAGGGCTTAGGCAGAAATACAACGAAAAGCAATGGGTGATGATTCGGTCTGATTTATACCAAGACAAAATGATATGCTAAGAATAAGATCCACATATGCATTACATACATACAAGATGAGAATCGATGTAAAATACTCTAGGTTCTACAAGGTGAAACGTGTCTAGAACTCAACCTGTATAAACAATTCCAAACATCTAACAAGAAAAAGGTTACAGAATAAGCCCGACAGCAATACCCATCCTTCCCCAACATAAGCTCTAAAAACACTATGGGATTCTACCATGAATGTGCGCCTTCAAGATGCTATGAGAAATATAAATAGCACTTCGAAGAGAATAACCTCTTTAAGTTCGGTGCCAGGCAGAGGTTCCCCTTCCGCATCACATGGTTGATAACTCATTGACTCACTCCACTTGCCAGTCATCAATATTTTAGGTTCCTCATTAGCATCATACACATAACCATCCACTTCAAAACGGCCAGCCCTGAAACGAAATATAAGCTTAAGTAAGCATACCTTGCCCTGAATCTAAGTACAGAGCCCCCACTAGAGAAATAAACTTGCAAATCACGAACAAGGTGTGTTCATTTCACAAGCAGGTATGAACAGTAGAACTGACGGCAACTAACAACTAAATGCTTAGCACAAATTATATGGGTGGCTTGCCCTAAAACGTTAAACCAGATAGAACGTTAAACCAGATAGAACTGACATATCAGTCAGTCATCCATATCGTGGCCTGAAACACATGGGAATGCTGACAAAGGTCCAGAAGTCATGGCATACCCAAACCAACCGCATGGCTGAAAATATAGTACAACTTTATCCCCTGTCGTCAAATTTGTCAGTATCATCTCGCCAGGTGAATCGACCCAAGTGCGCCCGAATATAAGATTGTTGACTTTAGTAGGGGGAGGAACCAGATCCAACACTACACCATCTCTTTTAAGAGTCACACGTGTCCTGCGTCAAACAGAAGCATGTGAGCACATTATCTAAGCCATTAATAAGAGAACAAAAAGCAAATGCACACATTCTCAGCTTGTATCCTCTGTCTGCTCCTACAACTAACCACCACCAAATGCCATTCTTCACAAGCACTAATTTACAACTAAAGTGTCTGAAGGTCACATAGATTATTCACCCACTAACTCAAGATGCCACTTGCATTGAGAAAGGCTGACGTATGACCGGCGAAACTTAACTGGGTCCATGTATGGACTAAGAAAATTACCTACAGACTCAGCTGATAAAAGACAATAACTATGGTTCACAGCAGAAGAAACCATTAAACAGCTTCACATGGAACAATAGCTATTGCAAGTTAGCAACTTTCTGTAGTTAGAGGTAATTTTCTAGGCAAGACGCTTTATGAGTCAGAGGAATCAAAGATCAGGAAAAAGATTATTGGCAAAAAAGGATGATACAACAGCTATCTGTATGGGAAATGGCATGGTTTTACCAAGGCTTTCATATGCATATTTGCTTGTCATCAAATGTAGCGCTTGTTACAGGTAGGACATACATCAAAAAACAAACTTCGTGTTAGATCTAGCAAATGGGTCATTCAATTTGCATTCAGATGAATTCATGGTTAGGTTAATGAAATTTTGGTTCGCTAGGGGTTCAAATTGGATAATTTTCAGTCAAGTTGACTTCAAATCTTTTGATGGATGGTCCAATAAACCTATTTTGCACAGGAAAGGAAAATACAGGTTAAATTCAATTTTGGTCAGGTCACAAACACGTTAGCCTTATTCTGGGTCTAAGCTTGGGTAAGGTTTGATGGCTTCAAGCCATTTGGATGTGGTACCCAGTTAGGGATTAGATTTCCATGTCTAGTGCATGTTACAGCTGTCAGCAGCCAACAGACATCCAATAAAGGTCTGTAGAAAATCAAGGAGCACAAAAATGCAGACAGTACTTACCTTCCAACGGGATAGACGTCACATGAGTTGCCTAGAAATTTTGTCTTCAGCTTTGATGTTACATCATATGTAAAGTGCTCATTTTCACAATGCCCGGCACTCATAGGAGGATGATGACTCACCTAGAATGCCAAAGAGAAGCAGAAATCTTCATCATTATCTGATCAAAGAGACAAAACCAATGCTCCATAACAATGCAGTAATAATCTCTCCAAGAATTGGTCAGTATAAAGCAACAAACACATGATTGACCCAAGTCAAACCTGCTCTGCTAGGAATGTAATCCCATTATGATTGACCATTTCATATGTTTCACCGAGTATGGGATTAAATGGCTTCCAAGTACGCTGATAGGCATAGTACACAGAAATTGCCCAAGATGCTGCAAAACATAAAATTAGTACCAACTTGTGATTAAACAATGTGACTTAGTCTCAGACTTGTTCAGAGAGCATGCTTACCAGCATATACCAATCGCAAGTAGGGATCTTCACACTGATCAGCCTGATCTAACAGGTGGCAGTATTCCATCAACTGTCATAGTCATCAACCAACTGGCCCATAAGTACTGACTATAAATGATTAAGCACCACAAACATATCATCCTTTAGCATAAGAAAGTGGGTACAAACCTCCGCCATTTTCTGCAGCATAGTCATAGGCTCAAATATTATAACAGGAAGTGTCACCATAGATGTTACATCTGCTCCAATATAATTCTGCATCATTTTCCAGTAACTATCTCGCTCCTGTAATCGGAACAAAGTTCCATAAGATAAAACATAAAACGAAGAACACAGATTTTTAATACAATATCCCACAAAACAAGGTTTAAAATGTATCTATTGTGCATATAAATTATATTGTTTCCTAGGAATTGCCTATCATTTTTTTAGCAGAAAGGATTTTAATAAGAAAGGATGGAAAGGGGAGAAAAACACAAAGAAGTTGTTGACGTATCCGGGATAGAAATAGCCATAACTGTAAATACCAATAGAAGCCAAATTTTAAAATATAAGATAGTGAGATACCCATTGTTCATGTTTCATTAAAATTGTAGAGGCAATGCATTTTGAAGACATTTGACTTTAACTCACGAAAGTTCATAATATTGCAATGACAAAATAAAGAGTTCTTTGTTAACTAGATACTCGACTTAAATGGTGGTATCAAGTATAGATATCCTGATCAAGGATTCTTCAGTAATCAATATTGCTTTATTTTAGTTATTTCTTAATGTCATTTTTTTTCCCTTTCCATTCTAAAAATTATTGAATTTTGTGTCTTTCTTCTTTGCCTTTTCATTTTAATTGGGAAGGGGTATTCAATTTTCATTCAGATATATACGAATGTACGGAGACCCCTACGTTACAAACATTCTATGCAGCAACCATATGGGCATTCCACCAGACCAATTATTCACCACTGGCTGCCGCTCCCTCAAATCCCAAAATGAGTATCAGGCTAGATTTGTGAAATTTGAGCCAATGTACAAACATCCTTAGCATCAATAACGGTTGAAAAAGACAATAAAGGATCAAGTCACACAATGTTGTTAGCAATTTGGGGAATTGACTGGGATGCCCTAAGATAAACATTCGCGATGTGCTGTTTCTAATATAGCGCGTATGACACTTAAGGAACAAAAAACGAACGAAGCATATTCATGATGCAAGATCATGTAACCAGGTGCCACTAAAAACAATCATACGTAATAGGCACACCACAGCACAAGTTCAAATCTTGAGTTATGAGAAACTCACCTCCTGTTTCCACCTTCCTCTCTGTGCTTCCTCTTCAGCATCTTCCTTCCCTCCCTCTGGATTTATGACTTCCAAATTTTCATAACCAAGCATCCTAGACATCACGGAATAATAATCATAAAGAACCTGAACTCAAAAAATGAACAACAACTACGGCAGCAGCATTTCATAGGCAAATCATATAATACTTAATTCATGCCACAATTGAGCTGCCAAAAAAACTGAATTTTACCAATCCAAGCCTGGCTCGACGAATTAGGTCAAAACCCCCCAAGTTCCCCAAAATTGATTAAAGATCACCCAACAATTACAAACACACAGATCGGCGAAAAAAAAAAAAAAAAACACAAAATCAAACCAATCAACGCGTAACTACCTCAATAGACCCGAATTGAAGTATATGATAAGATATAAGGTCGAAATTCAAAGCGGAGAGAAAGAAAAGTACCCATTAACAGATCTGTGCATGGCATTACTGAACATTGACAAGCCCGAAGACATCGCGGCGAAAAAGCCCTTGTTCTCGGAATTGTTCGACATGTTTGAATTCGCAAAAAGCTGAAATCTTGAGTTCGGTTCGCACCCAAAATTGATCGGATCGGGAACCCTAATTTGACAGGACAAATCTATGAGCTCCAGCACATAAAGATGGAGAAGCCACTTCACAACGACGAGGGAAGGGAATATGAAGAATCATGGAGAGAGAGAGAATGCCTGGGTCACGCCGTCACTAATGACCTTAATCGTGATTCCGGAGGGCAATTTTGTCATTTGCTTGAACTCTAATATGCTTAATAATCTAAGTATAAATTGTCAATTTGAACCTCCCAAAAAAAAATCTAGTTGTCAATGGGTTAACTTTACTCGGTATTGTATGTAAGTCCATGGCTTTTGAAGATTTGACATCCATCTTTTCCATCTTGTATATCGATAAAGTCTCGAGTTATATTTGTACTGTCTCAATAGTTTATTTGAATCAAAAAAAAAAAAAACAAAAAACTTTTTCACCTTCTATTCTTTTAAAGTTTAGCTACTTTTATTTATAAAATAATACATTTCTCTTGTTTCATCACAGGTTTTCATCATTTGTATGATTTGAATCTTAAATTCTGTGTGAAAGGCGCAAGGAATTGGTACCCTTGACAATTTAATACTATTGTGCTTCTTTCGTTTATTGTTTCTATTTGTGGTTTGAAAGGAAGTAGTGAATATCGATATAAGTGAAATTTAATGGGAAGAATTTACTAGCAATGCTCTAATTACCCCTTACTGGTTGAGTTAACTAAAACATATTATTCGATTCTTTTATTGCTTGTAAATTTTTAAATGCCTCAAAAGATACTGACTAATGATAACAAGTGCATATATTTATGACCAAACTATGGTACAAATTTCATCCACTAACATACTGTATTGATTTCTCAATTCAAATACTCAAATAGTTTTGAATTATGCCTATCATTGTTACCTTATAGTTTTGATTCTTTTATCATTATTACTTTTGTTACACTAAATGTGTCAAAGGATATTTTTCTACCGCATGTATTTTATATCATCCTGTATGTATCAAACATTATTGAAAAATGATGGAATATTTTTCCACGTACTATTAAGAACAATCAAAATTTTAGAGCTCTACTAACCGTATCAATTAATTATAACCAAATTTATTACAATATAAACATTGTCTGTGCTATATATGTAACTAAAACAATGTAATATTATAACATGATACCTGCTCAAACATAATTTCTATGATATATGAACTTATGAAGTCACAATGATAGCAAACTATGAAAATCCCCCTTTATTATTATTATTATTATTATTATTATTATTATTATTAACACCCATAAAAAAAATATAATTTTGCAAAAACATGAAAACAAGGAGTTGTTTCATCCTCGTTTAGGGCAGATTGATTGAGTCCATATCATGGTAGGAGTGTTACTGCAGCCAGCAGTCCAGCTCCACCACCTCTTCCATCTCTCTCTCTTTCTCTCTCTAGATTAAACTCACAATCCCAATTTTATTTTACAATCAACATTATCACAATCACAATTCACATATCAGAACACTGATCTCTCCACATGCTTTCCCCATCTAAGTTCCAAGAATCATTATTTTTCTAATAATAATCGCCACTGACAAAGATAATATCTTTAAATTTAATCACTCTTGAATGTTATACCAACCAGTCTTTTTCAGATCCATTTCTACTTCGTTCAATCTCAACCCCCAAATTTGACCCAGATTCCAAAACCCTAAAAAACTCGGTTTTCTGGGTACCCAAATTACTGTTTGATCAAACCCACTTGCCTATTTGAAGATGAAGGCTAAGAAGCCGTCAAAATTGAAAGATCAGCATCAAGATGGCCACTCTTCTCCATTCAAGCTGGGCAAACTGTTTGACCCTGATGCTTCATGGGATAAGGTATGTTTCTGCTACTACCTTTTTTGGAATTATGCTATTTGGAGACTTCAATTTGGGGTCTTTCCTTTTTTAGTTAATTATTTGGCATGTTTTAGAACTGGGTTTTGTTTAATTTGAGGATAAAATTTGAAGATTTTAGCAGAAGATAAAGAGGAATGTTGGAGTTATATAAATTATGAAGTGCTAATGTGCTATATATAGTTACCTTCATTGAATAATACTGAAATCTTAGTGCTCTCAAGGGATAGGCATGGTTGGCTTAGAAAAAGGGGAAAACTAGAAAGAGAGTTTTGTTTGATTTTTTTTTTTTGAATATGAGTGTTTGGGCATGATTGTTCAAGTCCTGATTGATTTGCTTCAGGATCAACTAGGGGATGTTCTACATTGGATGCGACAAGCGATCGCCCTTGTATGTGGATTGATTTGGGGAGCAATTCCTTTGGTTGGAGGCATATGGCTCATTTTGTAAGTCGATCTATCTGTCTCTCGTTCCAAGCTGTGCTTGTTTACCCAGGTGGGATTGCTTGATTGTTCCCCCCTTTAAAAGTTCATACATACACATATTTGATTAGTGCACTTGCATTAAGCTATAGTAGCTACTGATAAAAGATCATGTGATGTCTTCTATTTTAACACCAGCAACCAGTCTGAATGCTGCAAATCGGGATTTCGGGAGACATATGTATCATGATAGCTGTAATCTGCTTGCGGAGTGATTGTTTCTGAGATGTGATGCAATTTGTTCGATTCTCTAAATCCCATGACTGATCAATTATGCTAGTTGCAGTTCTTAGATGACTTGTTTTGCCATCACAGACAAACATGTTCTATGCGACTCTCCACTTATAGTCATAGATGTGTTATATGAAGACCTGAGCATTATATGAGATCTCATCATCAGCCAGAGTATTGAATATTATGTGCTCTTTTCTTTGTCTTCCAAAGTTTTTGTTGCTGAAGAAGACCGTGTTTTGCTGCCTGTCCTGTTTATCATGGGAGAAAAGACTGAAACTGACTTCGTATACCTTGTGCATTGGCATGATTTGTAATTCAACATGGTTATGTTCATTTTCTCGAGTGAAAGATATTGTTAAAGAATTGTTGATCGTATAGCCGGTTAATTGTAATGGAGTGCCGAGGACAAAAATAATTGGCCTGTTATTGTAGGGGAGATTTTCCCCTTCTAGCTTCCATCTTCTGTATCTTGGCATAAGTTCTGCTGTTTGAATTGGGATTCATGACTGGTCCTGTGACTTTGCTGCTTTGTCGCAATAGGTTCTTGGGACTTTCCACAGCCCTTGTGTACGGGTATTATGCTTTGATACTCAAGGTCGATGAAGAAGATTACGGTGGTCATGGAGCCCTCCTCCAGGAGGGACTTTTTGCCTCCATGACACTCTTTCTGGTATGCCCTAGTCCTCAAACCATTTCACCATTTAACTTCTTAACTGTGTCAAATTAGCTACAGAACTTAGGACTGCGTTATAATCCACCAAGTGGGGTGAGGTCCCAAGCGATTCAGCAGCAAGAGCCATGAACCACACCATTGAATAACACATATTTGTGTCAATTGTTACTAATTTCTTCCATGCATAATCTTTCTTTTCCTAGTATTAGCTCCTATTATTTTTTGAATCAACGGATCATCCTTATTGGAGGAATTGTCGAACCCTAATTTTCTTTTCCTGATGTCGCAGCTTGCGTGGATCCTCGTATACAGCTTGGTGCACTTTTGATCAGCTAGCTAGCAAGTTCTATTCTCTGATCTAATATGGAACCAATTTTCCTCACTTGGAACAGTTAGATGATTCGGTTGTTACGATTGTATTAGCTCAACATCTGTCCTTCCTTTATTTGTATCTGCACAAACAAGTCAGCATTTAATTTCGACAACATATTGGAGATTATATTTTGATTCTGTTTAACCTCCAGGGTTCACAGTTCTAGTCTGCATACAAAAGGCTTGTCTTTGCATGTCAACATTCGTTACAAACACATACTTTCTAAGCAGACAGCAGAAACTTGGAAAATGATATAATCCCATTCCAAGTCTATGTATTACAAGTTTACAGCTCAGAGAGCCTCACATGGTACGGGAATGATAGCGAGTTGTTGACGCTGACAACCAATACTCGTATTGTTTTGTTCGTTTTCAAGCTTGGAAGTTTGTAGCTGCACTGCAATGCACCAAAATCTTCTCAGACCAAAGAATCATGCTATGGTTACATGAGCTGAAAAATCACAATCGAAGTATGCTTTGGCCGACAGGAATCACGTCCACAACTGACTTTGACGATTGCGTCTCTCGGAGATGAGGTACACACGCCCATGAACCCACCGTCTGCCCAGTTGGGGAAAGCATGGCTGCATCGATACATACGTAAGATGACAAATGTGTTCATATTCAGCACTAACTATAATAACTCGGCAGTTTTAATCATTCTATTGAAACAACAAACGGAAGCAAAACAATGCCTAGAAGTTGGCAACAAAACTGTGAAAACTTGCTGCTAATCCTAAAGCTCAAGCAAGGCAGCTACTCTACTTTCAAAAGCTCCTAATGAGGATACCTAGCATTTTCACCTTTTTTATGTTGCATATATTTTGATTTTAGTTGAGCATAAGATAGTTGAACATACCTCAGCCTTGGTGCGAAATTCCAACACGCAATCACATACATGACAATTTGCCCTGTGGGGGGAGCTATTGCCCTTTTCTGATCCAACAAAAGCAAAGACCTGCAGCAGATATACATCCCACCAAAGCATTTTGAAGGATTAGTTGGATACAACACTGAACAGGGGGTAAAATGGAAAGAAACAGCTTTTTGGTCCTATGGGCTACAAATAATGGAACAAACCAGTACCTCTTCCCCACAATTGGGACATGCACCCTTCACTGCAACTAAATCATTCTTCCATAAGCCTTGCAGTGCTTTAGCTGCAATACAGAATAGTGCAATGGGCATTAAACTGGATTATAACTAAAATACGACTCAAACTAACTGAAGAAACATGCAAAATGAATCGTCTTGTGGCTTAACATAGCTTTGACTTTGAAGTTACATAACTGTGTCCTTGTGTGATTTTAAGATGATTCTTTGTGCTCCACTTCAAGGAATTTCCAATAAGATCAAAAGAGACACTGTTTCATTTTGAATGCCTATTGGTAAACGAGACACAACTAAAGGGCATTGGGGCTAAAGGTCATAGATTCAATAGATTCACATAACTGTGTCCTTGTGTGATTTTAAGATGATTCTTTGTGCTTCACTTCAAGGAATTTCCAATAAGATCAAAAGAGACACTGTTTCATTTTGAATGCCTATTGGTAAACGAGACACAACTAAAAGGCATTGGGGCTAAAGGTCATAGCCGATGCTGCCTACTACACCAATTTCAATAGATTCAACATATGCAACAGTGAAAATAAATTGAAGGACAGGAGTATTACCAGAAGCTGATGCAATAGGACAGCCAATCACAGAACCCAGCAGCATGAACAGTGCACAAGTCAACATGCCAAGAAACTCCACTGTGGTTGACTGGCTGCTGTTGAGTGTTGCTGTGTTAAATGCATCTTGATAAGCAAGGCCAATAGTGTATAACATGGGCACAAGGCACACAGAGCCGCCAAAGACAAGAATCAGGGACCATATGCTCGCCAAGGCAAACATTTGTGAAGGGTCTTCCTGCCCTACATCCATGTTATTACATATTCAACGAATAGACAAGAATATCCACACTTACAATAGTTAAAGCAAGTGACGTTCCATATTTTTCATACTTTAGGAACTACTCAACAACAAGGGTTTATAAAAAAAATATATTTAAAAAATCCAAAAAACAAACCCTTAAGCTGCATATCTTGAAAGGGCTTCATTCTCGGGGAAACTCTTATGAAGTATAAGGTCGGTAAATTTAAAGAATGATATGACTTTCTACTTCCCAAAAAGTTATGAGAATGCTAGAACCAGTAGTAATCAGAAGAAATACAGGCTCACAATAAATAGTTTGAGACAGCAACTCTCATACTTCAGGCCTGGATAGTTCTAACAGTTGATTAATCACTGATTAGCATTGTGTATTGCGAGCCTGTAAGCTTAGCTGTTGTTTATCAATGGCTAGCTTGCTCCAGAGTAATTGCCAAATGTGGTCATCTGCTATTATTTGGTGTGGGGTGTTCCATATTGCAAATCAATATGTCAAAACTTTAGATGTTGACCCTTAATTGTCTTCCACTCTCAGTTAAATGTTTAGGCTCTTCTCACTCCTTCAAGCTTCATGTTCCCGCTCACCTAAAGAGAACACAGAAAACTCCTTTTGAATGTGATCTTGCAGAGAAATAGGAGGTTCCTATTCTATCATATCTATAGGCATTTCTGATTCATATTTCCACACTTGCTGTCACATGGCTTCTAAAGAAAACACAGAAAACTCCTTTTGAATATGATCCTGCAGAGAAATAGGAGGCTCCTATTCTGTCATATCTAGAGACCTTTCTGATTTGTATTTCCTCACTTGCTGCCACATGGCTTCTTTAATATTGGGTCTGTCTTCAGATATTTGAAGTTCCAAATGCAAGTAGAGCGACTACGAGATTTTTCCTCTTCGAAGGCGCACGGGCTGATGAGGATGTATTATCGTTGCATGCATGTTTTTATTTAACATTCTACAGTTAAAGATGGAAACCAATATCTCATTCAGGAACGGGGAAGTGAAAAAGGCATATCTGAGTATGGTAAAGAACTAAGGCTCTCAATTACCTTTCATGAAAAAAGGGATATATTATCAAGGGCAGGAGGAGTCACTTGCACAAAACAAGCTATGCCCCATTACCTCAATGATGGAGATTGTAAGCTCAACTTACCACAATTTTCTATTACTGGTAGATTGTGCATTCTACTCAAGTTTTAGCCATGGACCCTTTTCAATAAAACTCAGTTAAAAGGCAAGGATTTCTGCTTAGGATTGGCTTGTCGGGAAGCAATTTGTATATTCACAAGGCAGTAGATAGTGAGAAATGTCCTCGAATTCAGAGGTGAGTTTGTCCGGTAGGAAAAAGTCTAGCTAACAGGACACAAGAAATGTTGGAAAGTGTCCTAACGAAACTCTTTTGTACATGGTTGAAACCATGAAACTCCCTTGGCATCCTTAGACAAAAGTCCTTTACTGCTTCCCAAAAAACCAAACAGAGGAAATTGTTATGTGGTTGCTGGTTAGCATGGGCCATGAGTAGAAAATGGGGAAAGAAATGCAAGCTCATAGCATTTAGACTAACCAAAGGAATTGGGTGGCAATGGCATCGTAGGAGGAAATGAGAAGATAGAGTTCTGACTTTGAAAGGTTCTTGAATGAAGGACAAGTGAGCAGAAAAGGGAAGTCCAAACTCCAAAGTACTATAAACAGTTCCTATATTTAACTAGATGGGCGCGAAGGGGCGATCCTCCTTGATTACCTTTGGATCTTCCCATAAATGCTTTAATGGGAACTTCACTGCTACAGCTACGTCTTAAGGGGATACAACCTCACTGGCAACTATGGCATGGCCATTCAATGCAAATGATTCATTGCATGGCATCTTTCAAAAGATCACAAGCATCGTTTTTTTCCCCTTCTTTTTCTTTTTTTTTGGGGGGGGGGGCGCCTATCCCTCTTTAGTCTTTACTCCCTTAAGCTATCTACTCGCCAAAGCGCGCACACCCATCATGAACAACAAGAATACTCGAAACATCACAGGTCACATTGAACGGCAAAAACAACAGGAAGGATGAAAGACTAATGCAACTTCAATTAAAACTCAAAAGTGTCACCTGAGCATCTGCATAGGCCGATTGCCTCCGTAGACTACACCTCGGATACTTGACCACATATTTCGAACCATACAACCTTAGCTTCAGCTGTTATTGCCAAAAACAAATATTTCCAAATCCATCAGAACTCATCCCTACTTCTAAGGAAAAACCATCAGAATTCAGAAATTTAACTCCAAAAAACTCGCTCACGGCTCACCTCGACTCTGTCAAACATGTCATCCACAATCAAAGGAACTCCACTATAATACGCATCCCTAGCCTATCAAATTAACCAAAAGATTCAGCAACTTAAGTGAATTCCAACATATTAAAAAAAAAACATCAATATAACCAAATTTTCAATCAATCAAACAAAAATTCTACCTGGCGGTAAAGAGCCTCTAGGGTTTCTTGACTAGCAGTTTCAATAGATCCGACGAAGATGCACGACGGACCCTCTGGCACAACTGGACACTGCGGCTCACGCGACGAGCAAGTCGATAGTCTCCGCCGATAGCAGTCGGCGGAAAATCGGACATTAAACGGAGCTCCAGCGGATACTTTTGGCCGGAAAAGCACGAGAATAGCGGATTTCGGAGCTCCGACGGGGCGCTTGATCGGAGGAGAGAGAGAGGTGCTCGGTGCTCCGGCCATGGAAAGCACAGAGAGAGAGAGAGAGAGACAGAGAGGAGAGAGAAACAGTGAGTGGATAATGTGATCTCTACGGTGTCGTTCGATGTGGTTTGAGGAAAAGATTAAAGATATGGAAAATCAAGCGATGATAAGGAGGGAATGGCGATTTTTTGTAATTTTTTGGACGAGAAAGCCGGCAAATTATGGCAGTTATTTAAAGGAGGCCCTCCTTGGCTTTTTAAAATAAAATAAAATCTGATTCCGTGGGGCCACTAGGGAGCCAAAAAAATCTGCGCAAACGGAAAAATCTGCGTTTGCCGGAAGTCGAACCCGGGTCTATTGCTTGGAAGGCAATTATCCTAACCGTTGGACTACAAACGCTGGTGATGTTCCCCTCCCCATGGAAACCAAATGAAAGCGCACTTGATTTTATTTTTTTTTGGAGGGGGGCGGTCTGGGTTGCAAGATGGTAAATACATAAGAGAACTTAAGTAACCTTCTCTAAAGGGTTATGCCTACTTGTCGGTAAATAAAACAGAAGAAATAAAAGGTGATGGACTACCTAATCAAGTAATTGGTCAAGAAACAGAATGATCAAAGCGTGCTAACCAGTTGATAGCGTTGTTGACTTCGCTAAAAATGTATTGGATCATAATCTTGGAGGCAATTCCTATAGGATTGATGATATCTGTAATGATGAGGTGAACTGGCCACAGTGGACCAGTGGTTGCATGTTACCCTTAATTGCATCAATTACGATTTTACTGTCACCTTCAATTTGAATATATTGATAATGGTTTGGGGAGGAGACAACTATTAAAATCCAGTTACCTGTGCCTATCATCCGCACAACATATATAAATCCTTATAAAGAGACAACATGTACTTTCCTCCATGATCGAACCTGGGTAAAAAATGCATAAGGTGGAGTCCTTGTTCTTTAGGCTAGGACATCTTTAACACAAAAAAACCAGAACTTGTAATGGAGGATACCCAATGGTAGAGTGGGGTGGTGGCTTCGGTAAAATAGGAGCAAAGAAGATCAAAAGAAGGACGATGTAGATGATTTGATAAAAAAGTAGTTAACATTTCAAATGAGGAGCTTAATCTTTTTAACTTAAATAATTAAATAAATCACTAAAAAATTGCTTGCGCATTTCTTCTATATACATGTTTTTCACCTAAATCATTTGGCATTTGTAACAATAATTGCAGCTCATCGCTTAAGGACAGTAATGACAATGATAAGGAAGAGAAAAGAACACGAGATGAGGAAAAAATCCTGGATCAATGAAAAGATCCTTTAATTTGTCATGTACTAATAAGCAAGAAACGAAGCAAACATACTATTTATACGCTCGTAGTTTTCTCTACATCTGAATCTTGCTGTCTGAGTGGTTTGCATAAAGGAGCATTTTCTTCCATTGACTTTACGTGTAAGAACAGAGAGATTAAATTATTAATATTACACATAATATCTTACAGTATAAGTTATATAGAGAGGTGTTATAATGAAGTGTTTCTTAATTACGTTACCAGATTCTTAACACCTAAAAGTTCCCAAAAAACAAACAAAGAAGATTTTGATTTACAGATCTTTATCAATTATCATATAGGATAACACAATGCTTCACATATTTGAACTGGAAATTCTTGACAAACAAGTATGCATTGATTGTGAGAAGAACTATGATCAAACTCTATTACAACCACTAAAAAAATAAAATTCAACCCTCTAATCATTCTTACAAGAACTACCAACCACAATTGCCAAAAAAAAAAAAAAAAAAAAAAAAAAACCCCAAAAAACTCTACAAAATTGACCTAAAAATTAGTGAAATTCCTTGTATCAAATGTCCCAGAAAAATAAGGATCCCATTCATGTTGGACCAACTTCCCAAGCCATCTATACTTCCAAGCTTGCTTCTCATCATATCCAAAACTATCATCTCTTCCTTTTTTCATATCCTCCTTTATACTTTCCACTCTCTCCAAAACCCCCTTCACAGTCACATCAAATGCATCCTCCACTGTCTCCAATCTACACCTTGGATCTGCATACATTATACTTGGAATCAATCTTACTACCTCTTCCCTCATCTCCTTAACTTTCTGAGGTGGGATCTTCTCTAAAACACTCTGTATGTTGACTTTCCCATCTCTCACATCATACAATGGTATGAACACTGAGTAGTTAGTGTAGTTCTTGGGGAAATGCCAGAAGTACTGGATGTAAGCCGAACCCGGATGGAAGAAAACGGGTATGCACCCGGCCAGCATCGAGTCGAATGTGGATCTCCTAGTGTATGAATCCCCTGGAGGCTGTAAGCAAAACACAGAGTCTTGGAATACTTTCATCAACTCGGGCGGGTTGTGGCACTTGTTCTTCCAGTTATTGCAGTGAACCATCATGCATTTTGGGGAGCTGTCACATTGGTTTATTAGTTGGTTTCGAATTGAGTCGGGTCTATCGGGTCTTGGGGCTCCTGCAAATGAGAACAAGTACTTCCTGTGTTGTGCCCTCATCCTGTCCTGCCATTGGAACACCTCTTGGTCATTTGCGGGGTGGAAATAAGTAGGGTATGGGATCCCGAAATCATTGTTGTTCCAAGGAGATGACTCGATCACTAATGCAGTCATGTTCTTGGATTCGGGTAAGTACAGGAACTTCGTCCCCCAATCTGGATCCTTCTTATTTGCGGATCTCCTAAAATCCCAAGTGATCCGCCCCGCGACAAAGAAATGGTCTCTACCCCACCACCTCTTCCACTCCGGCTTCCTCCTTAGTAACTTGACCAAATCGAAAGCACTTGAATCCCTCACCGCAGAATCTGTGTTCCATAGATGTCGTGCCACATCAAGGCCAGCGTAAAATGGGACAAAGATGGCACTAGCTTGGGAGGAATCATTGGTTAAGCAGTCATATTGCTTCATCCTATTATGGAAGATCACTTCTAGTAAGAACTGATTAGTGGCAAACCACCCATAATCAGAGAAGACTCCATCTGAATTTCGAAGCTCCGGTCCCAAACCCGAGTTCTTCACATATTGACACATGTCCATCCATAAATCAAGAGCTTTGCAATCCCTAAGCAAATCCACATTGTATCTCCTAGGGAGGACGTGCATGAATATGTAGCGGCCCTCGCATGATCGAGGGTGGGATCTCAACTCCATTTTACACACTCGAGGAGGCGGTGGTGGTGGTGAAGGAGGAGGCGGTGGTGGCGGTGGAGGAGGAGGAGGAGGAGGGGAGAGGTTTGTTTTGACCTCCCCTACATTAGTTTTAGGATCAGAGTTCCTAGGAGGCTTTTTTCGCTTGGGTTTTCCTTTTCGCCTCCTCCTCCAATGCTTTGGATTGTCTTTTGGGGTGTCATTCGGAGCCGTTAAGTTTTCTTTTGCCTGAGGTTTTTCATCAATGGATGTCTCATCCCTTCCCATCTCATTTAACCCGTCGTTCAGAAGCTTATCAATATCATCCACCTTTGGCTCCCCTGTTTCTTCCTCTGTTTTCTGCTCTGTTTTTCCCGCTGTTTTTTCACTGATACTAATGGTGATGTTGTCTTCATCTGAAGGCAGTGGGGAACCAGCACCAGGAACAACACTCAGATTGAAAGCCACAGCAATGGGCTCTTGATAATTTACAGAATAAACGTAAAATTTGGCTAATGAAGATACACTATTGATCAAAGACGAGTAATTAAGGCAAATCAAAACTGACCATAATGCAAATAGTGAGAAAATAACCATCCAAAACCTATTATTACAAATTCCCATGTTCAATTTTTGCACTTGTCCACGACTACTCATCTAATAGGAAAACAGAGTATGATTAGAAGAAGAATCAGAGAGAGTGTGTCTGTGTGTACAAAGAGAAGTGGGCAAATTGGGGAAGAAAAAGTTTGGTTTTTGGGTTGAATATGAGCTAAAATAATGGAGCTAGAGAGCTGAAATTGTTGAAATTTTCTTCTAGATTTGAGTGATTTTACCTGTTCTATGGCTAATACACTTGGACAATTGTTGTGTTAATCCGTATTTCTCTCAATTGAACAGGGATTATGATGTTAAGATTAATGAAATCTGAGAGGGCACTTGTTGTGACAGCAAGAAATCTGCATATGACAATATTATATGCTATAACTTGTACCCTTGATATGATAACGTTAATTAATTCTTAAAGAGACGTTTTCGGTGATATTAACCTCGGTAAATTATTACGTATACCTATGCATATATGTTCCCGGATATCACTTATATCTTTTTTAGAGTGTATTTATCATATATTATATTTTTTAATATATAATTACTTATGTGTCATATGAGAATACGCACTCTCGAGTGTACGATATAGACATTGATTAACTTGTTATTTCCTTGTTGATAAGTGTCGCATTTTCCAAGCTATTTTTTAGTAATATTTTACTTTTTTGGATGGTTAATAACTGCCATCCTAGACATATTTACCTCAATTAATATAAAATAAATTTGTGGTAACTATATTAAATAAACTTTGAGGACAGCATAAATTTGCTAATTATTGACACCAAAAAGTTTGGATTTATATAGCTCCTTCACTCCTACATTAACATATACACCTCCTTTTTATTTCACATGTTTGACATAAATAACAATGTAAAAGATTGAAGCATCGTCTATTAGTGTAGTAAAGAAAGCTATCATTTTTGGAACAACTTATACAACACTATTTATTTTTATTTTGGATTAAAAAAAAAAGTGGTTTTTTTAATTTATTAGATAGGAGTGGACATAAACACGATTTGATTTATTAGGGACTATCAGTAATTCTCGATATATAAAGAAAGAAACCAAAACCATAATGGATTCTTCAGCAAGAAGTTTGTGATATGTACATATTTTTCTGTGGAATGATAACTTGAACACTAAAAACAATTTATGGTGAAGGAATGGTTGCATTTTTATAGGTTAGTGCCGCCCAAAACATTGGGAATCGGAGTCGGAACTGAAACTTCAGGTTTCAGTTTCGATTTGAGGGTACTCGCTATGCCTAATGTGCAAATTTTAGGACCCAATAAATTACATTTTCTTACTTACTTGGAGGAGAGAGGAGATGTTTGATCTTTTTTCTACCTTCATCTGCTATCTTTACACCAAAAAAGTTAATTTAATAAGTTTGTATTTTTTTGTCTTAATTACTTTAAAGATTATGATTCATCTTTCAATTAGCAGTAGAAAAATTAATAGATATTGTGTTAAATTCACTGTTTAGAGAGTCAATTTTTGGTGCGAAAAAAATCAAATGGAAATATAATATAGAAACAAAAGAAAAAGTAGTAAATTTTTTTTTAAAAGAATATTCATTTTCCTCTCTTTAAACAGATTTCAGGTTTAGATTTCGGGTAATTTTTTGAGAATCAGAACCAAAATCTATTAGACTGGTTCATTTTTTAAGAAACCTGAACCAAAACTGTTTGATCCATTTTAAACAGGTTCCAGGACATCGGAGAACCTTACTTACCCCCTCGTCGCTCCCCAGAAAAGGAAAAAAAAAAAAAAAGGAACTCCTTTTCTTTTAGAAACCGACCATGGGCTCACCCAAAAAGCCCAAAAATCTCGTATGATCACTCAGCTCACCAGCATTTAGCCCTGCCCAGTCCTCGAAGTGCTCTCTCTCTTCATCGTTTCCCTGGCGCAAAAGCCTTGGTCCTCTCACTCCTCTCCCTAGGGCATCTTCAGCCGGCTTCGCAATCTTGAATTTACAGGTAAACTCGCAGCTCATCAATTTAATCTGCTTCAAATTTCTTCAAATCTGATTCACAATCTCTATTCTGGATTAGATTGCCCTTTCTGGATTAGCAATCTGTTATGTTCGACTGGTAATTGGATTTCGGTTTTTGTTTCATTAGCAAATCTATTGTTATCCTGGAATTTGATGCTCGATTTGATGGTAAATTTGCGCCTGAGTGGTAATTTTCCTCGTTTTGCGTTTATTTCTGTATATTTCTTGTAGATTAGAGCCCTGAATGTCCAATTTTCTGCGAATTTTTTAGATTTGTTGCCTTGTTGAATACAGCTGCCTGGACGAATTTTTAGGACCCGGTATGGGGATCTTGTTCGATTTACTTTCCTGGATGTTTTGCTAGCTGATAATGCTCTTCTAATTTGCAGTATAAATTGAAAGGTAAGCTGAGGAAATTAAGCGGGGAAGGGGTTTGCTTAGTAGAATCCATTCGTCAAATTTTCGCTGAATGTGGTGTCTTTGCTCTTGAATTGAACTTTTTATTACTATACTACTGGGGCTTCGCATAAAATTTTCTGTTGGCCGTTGGCAGACGAAACAGTTTAGTGGATCTCTATAATCTAATCTTGTGAGGAACTGGTGCAGACTTGTTATTGGTTTACATATGAATGAATTGTGTGGTTCAGCATGCATTTGGCTGATGGGAATGTGACTGCTCCCTCTCTAATCACTGATGAAGCATACCATTTTTGCGCTTAACTATACTTGCAACCCCAATGAAGGAGGAGGTGTCTTTTTTAAGGTGAACGAGCTTTTTGGGGCTTTTAATGTGCCTTTAGGGGGGATTGGTCAATCACCGCGTGCTGGAACTGTATGCTTCTCATGCACATCTTTAGCATTCTTATGAAGGTCAGGAGAACCCTTTCATTACCAATTTCTGCTTTTGGAGGTTGCATATGGGTTCAAGACTTCATTATGTGCTTGCTAATTACTACAAAGGATGTTGATACTTGGAATCAGAGTATCAGACCCTTTCAGGCTTCCAGCATTTGTATGCTCAACCCTAAAAAAACTGTGACCATTGTTTTCTACGGATGTCCCTTAAGCCTTAAGCCTTAAGCTTGTATATTGTCAGGGATTCGCATTAATGCTGTGCACTGGGATTATAGGCGTATCTCAAAATGATTACACCTTTGGAAGGGTGAAAATGGTTAACTCAAGGGATCTAGGATTGAGTTGAATCTTGGTGCTGACAAAGTCTCATAGAAATAACTAGCTTGCCCTTGTGAATCTAGTGTGTGTGTGTGTGAGAGAGAGAGAGAGAGAGAGAGAGAGAGCGAGTGTATGTGTGTGTGTGTGTGTGTGTGTGTGCGCGCGCGCGTGTGTTTGTTTTGTTTTGGTTAAGGTTGTAATCTTGGACAGTTGGACATGAATGCCTTCCTAAGTTTCATAATAAGTTCCTGGTTGTTGCTGTGTGGCTTATTGCTGAATAACTGTGCTCTTTTCTTTTTATGTGAGTTGCTTTAACTCATGAGCTAAGTACTTGTCCTTGTAATGGTTGAAATGGAGGGGTACAAGTAAATTGGTATTATTTGAAGTATGGTTATTGCTGGTATTTTCTGGCTGGATGGATAACATGCTTAGTCGAGAGAAACAAAATGGGGGCGTCAGTTATGTTGTTATCTGAAAGGTACCATTTTGAAGCCAAACAATGAGCAACCAGTACTATAGATTGTGTCGGAAGGGATGCCTTTCTATTGTAATTTGTCTCATTTGGCCTTATCTAATTTTTGTGGGGGAGGGCAGTGGGAGTGTACCTTGTTAGTTTAACTATGCAAAAGAAATGCTTACATTCTTCCTATATCAAAAAGTAATTGACTAATGATGAACGTTCATGTTCTGGTTGGTGGGATCCCCCCCCCCGGGTGAAAAAAACCCAATTAATTCATAAAAAATTTTATTTTATGTGCTAGACAGTTTCAGATGCATTGAGCAGACGAATTACATTTGATTAACAGCTAGGTTGCAAGAAAATTCAGCAAGAGAGGGCTGTAATAATGAGCACACGTTGTGAACATATTACAAATATTAATTATAATAGATAGGACAATTGAAAGGTTTGCTCAAAATTCACCATCTAGTTTCTTTTTTTTTTTTTGGGTGCGGGTTTGGGGGGGGGGGGAGTATGATCGCATTTTAGCTGTACATGGATAGATGTGTTATTGTCATTTCATTTATCTTTTAATTTAAAAATATTTTCTAGATTGGGAACTGCAGAATGTTTGTCTTGTCAATGATGCAGACAACAATTGTTGTGGTTATGGTGAAGTCAACAATTGTTTCCTTTCTTTTAAAGTTTTTTTCCGTGTTTTATTTTAGTTTAGTTTTTTTTTTTTTTGGGTGGCAAGGATGCTTGAAGTTGAGAGTTGAGATCTTTTATTGGCATCCGATCCTCTAATACTAACAACAACAATATTTTACTGGTTGCTTCTTTCAGTGGTAGAAAATGAGGGTGCTTAGTTGACTATTTTGATGTGTAGCAAGAACAATGTTTTGCCATATGCTTTTTCGTAAAATTAGTGTGCTTAATTTCTACATCCCCCATTCCTTTAGTTGGGTGTTTTATTTTTCAAATACAAACCCAAGTACTATGTGCGTGTGGTATCTTTGATAAATATGATATCAACATTCAACATTTGCATATCTTCTGTGGGTAAGTGTTGAGGAAGTCCTATTAGCTTGCTGCTTGCCTGAGCAGACTAACCATTGGACAAGGAGGCACGAGTGTGATCTATTTGAGTGCCTGTCCTTTTGGTTTTGTTTGTGTTCCAAAATTAATCCTCATTAGATTTCATTGATTTCAAGCAGGGTGACATGGTTGGTTCCAAAGGAAAGGGTAGAGCTTCTGCATCCAAGTCAAATTCTAAAAACCTTGCACTTGTTTGTGTTGAGCCCCAGCCTCTAAAGAGCAGTATTGAAAACTCTGCTGATGATCCTTTAGATAGAGAAGAGGATAAAGAAATCTCAAATGAAAGAGAGGATTCAGTATGTGATGAAAAGAGGGATGAGATTATTTGTGGAACAATGGTTGGTGAGGGACACGAAGAGGAACAACTTGCAAGTCAAGTGAATGATGAAGACAAAGACACTGCAAATGAGATGAATGTTGATAGAGATGATGATGTTCCTTCATATAGACAAACGATAGAAGTTTCAGAAGAGGTGAGGATTGGGGTTATTGCAGCTGGTGTTGCGGAGAATGAAGGAAAGATAAATGAAGTGGTGCCCGAGCAAGGCGAAGAACACATGCAGGATAGGTTTAGCAACAAAGATATAGAAGCTGGGGTAGAAACGAAGAACTTGGAGGTGGCCGGCGAGGGAAATGTGAATATTAGTGATGGCTTTTCTGGGTCTGAACATAGAATAATGGAGCAAGAGTTGGTGAATAATGTGCAAAATGAAGAAGCCGAGAAGGTGAATGCTGAGGGGCAGGGCGCTTCTACAGACAGTGAAAAGACAGAATGTAAAGGTGATGATGCAAGCATTGCCAGTGATGTCAAACCAGTCACTCAAAAAGTTGATAGACCTAGGAGGAAGATCTTAAAGAAGAAAGTGGTAAAGAAGAAGGTGGTGGTACGGGATGATGCAGCTCCTCTGGAAGCAGCTAAGTTGCAGTCGTCAATTGGAGATGAAGCATCCAGCGAGTTAGACAAAGGTACTGAAACTGGAGAAGAAATGAAAAGGTCAGAGGTTACTGCTGAAGAGGATGGGAATGTTAATGAAGGTTTGTCTGCAACTGAACATGGAATAATGGAGGAAAAATTGGCAGATAATATGCAAAATGAAGAAGCCAAGAAGGTGAGGGCTGAGGAACCAGGAGGCACTTCTACTGTGAATGGAAAGACGGAATGTGCAGGTGAAGATGCAGAAATTGCTGACGGTGTCAAATCAGTCACCGAAAAAGTCATTAGACCTAAGAGGAAGGTTTTAAAGAAAAAGGTGGTAAAGAAGAAGGTAGGGCTACAGGATGATGTAGCTCTTGTGGATGAAGCAAAGTTGCAGTCCTCGTTTGGGGATGAAGTATCTGGCAAGGCCGACAAAGCAGATGCAAGTGAGGATGTACAGAATGAGGAGAAGCCAGTCCTGGCAGATGGTGGAAAGATTGAATTAACAGGTGACATGGCTGATAATGTCAAGATGCATGTTGAAAAGGCCAATGGACCTAAGAGGACAGTTTTAAAGAAAAAAATTGTTAAGAAGAAGGTGGTACCGGGGGATAGTGTAGCTTCTGTTAATGAAGCCAAGCCACAGAGTTCAATTGAGAATGATGCATCAGCTAAGGCAAATGAGGCAGTCCAAAGCAAGGATGTGAAGAATGAAGACAAACTGGAGGTGAAACCTGCAGTTAGGGTTAATAAGAAACGGAAGAGAATCAGAAGAAAGAAGGTGCCACAAGCCCATGCTGATAGAGCTATTGCAGCTGATGAACAAAAACCCAAAGTCACGAACAATAGAACAGGGACTAAAGAGAATAAGGAAACTGATGGAAAAGATGTAAAGACTGAAGAGACTGCAAAATCTGAAGATAGGGTAAGCCGCTTAAACAAAAGGAAAAAGAAAAAGAAGTTGAGTGAAGACACCCGGAAAGTGGTTACTGATAGTGTAAGTAACCCTGGACCACCTCGAAAGAGTAAATCTTCAGAGAGAGCTGATGGCATGGGAATGATATTCATGTGCAGTTCAGAAACAAAGAAGGATTGTTATCGCTACAAAGTCTTAGGGCTCCCTGCTAGCAAGAAAGATATTGTGTCAAAGATTTACAAAGGCATGAGGCTCTTTTTATTTGATGTTGATCTGAGAATGATGTATGGGATCTACAAGGCTACTGGTCCTGGGGGTTATAATATTGAACCAAGGGCATTCAGGTCACAATTCCCTTCCCAGGTTAGTCTGGATTTCTATTACTTATTAGTTATTAGCGGAGATGATGAATAAAGAAAATCAGCCCCAAATTATGAATTTAGGAGACATTCTACCATTTGGAAAGCTTTCAGAGTTTGATATGTCTAATGTATTTTTGTATCTGTATACTCATAGTAGAGTCAAAATAAGGTTATCTGGGCATGTTTTAGTAATGCTTGGTGTTTTCTTCTGTTATTATTGTCTTCAGGTAGTTTCCTAAAGTATAGGGTGTAAATATGGTCATCAGAGGTAGATTCCTGACAGTATCCCATGTTTTAAGGTTATTATATATAGATGGTTTGATTTAGGTTATCATTACCCTTGATGATTGAATAGTTGATTACAGAACCAAACTTCAGTCTTGCCGAATGCTGATTCGTGAATGCTTTTTCAGTTTTCTCCTTTCCTCTTCTTTCCCCTCTTTCCCTTATTCCCTTGGGAATGATTCTGTCTTCTTTTCTCTTGACCTCTCTCATCCCTTCTTTTTTGTTCTAACTCTCCTTCCTTTTTCCTAATGGACCTAATCTGTATTAATTTGCTGCTGCAATGTCCTGTTTACTATGATTCAGCTTCATCTGATTAGTGTTCTGGCTGCTTTTTAAGATTTGCATCAATTTTCAAAATATGGAGATGTTAGTGTTGTAGGGAGAAGAAAGTAGTCTTGGACCATAATTTAAAGAAACAGATTTCCAGGTCTAGAACTGAAAGGATCATTTCCAAATGATTCATCTCCGGGATAGATGGTCAACTATTGCCTACGCAAGAATTCTATTTGTGTCTGTACAGCTGGCTCACCCATAGTCCTTTCCACGTGAAAGCTAATGCGGCCAAATTGCGAAGTGAAGAGCTGAAAATTGGACCACTGAAATTATGTAGGTTAAAGTTATCTTCTTTGATGTGCCCGGGGACTCGTAGCTGATCCGAAGTATGACTTTTATGTCCACATCAATATCTGTCGCAGAGTTTTAAATGGTAGGGATCCACATGCTTGTTCTGGATGTGTTTAGGATCTCGTTATGAAGTCTTCCTGCCCCAGAGTTGAGTTGTCAGTCATTTTAGTCCCAAAGAAATAACAGTTAGGTAATGTGGTTTTGGTATTAGCAATAGGAATAGTTCAATATGGGGGCGGTGTTCAAGTGGACTTATCCTCTTTTAGTGTACCTCCCTTTTCCTTTTTTCCTACCTCAGATGTGTGAGTTCTGGTGAGGTTGGTTCTGATTAGCTAGCAGGTGCATGATTAGGTAGCTAACAGTCGAATTTTATTGTCGAGGAGCTGAACTCATTCCTTTTGCGGATGTACTGCTGCTTCTGCAGTTTGTCGTATTACTCCGAGGAGCTGAAACTTTCATGAACAGGCTGGCACATATTGTCTATTTGTTCCCCCCCCCCCCCCAAGGGGCCTCTTTGCTGTTCCATACGCACTTTTAAGACGTTTGCTGCAGCTTTAAGTTTTAGGAACTTGAGAATGAAAGAGCTAAACTTTGCTTCTGACAGGTCCGATTCACCATACTGAATGACTGTTTGCCCTTAGCTGAGGAGACGTTCAAAAAGGTCATAAAAGATAACTACTACACAAAGAACAAGTTCAATTGCCAGCTGACGAACGAACAGGTCTTGTATTACTCACCGTCTGTTCATTTCCATGCAATTGCACTCCAAATTAGGGCTGGAAGGTTTGTTTTAACTTTCACTTGTCTTTCCAACAGGTGAAGAACTTATGCAAGCTTTTCACTGAAGCCAGCAGGCGAGCTGCTAGAACCTTCATCCCAGCTGCCCCTTCCTCTTCAAGCCGGGATAGGAAGAGAAAGCGCACTGAAGATAGAGGCAAAGCAAGAGATACCCGAAAAGCAGGACGTGCTGATAGTCGAGAAGCAAGACATATTTCACCAATAATGCTGGAGAGGAGCAGGAGACGGGCCCATGAAGAAGTAAGGCGGGCTCCCATAATCATTGATGACAGGTATCATCATCGCCCTGTTGTTTATGAGAGAGAAACCTATCACCCACCTGCACTGCCAGCGCCTGTGTACCGACATTTACCACCCCCAAGTCCACCTAGAACCTCCTCTTACGTCTATGACTACGAGGAGGCCTCGAGGGTGGAAATCGATATTTATAGGAGGGATCCGGCCCTAGACCATCGAAGGCTAGACCTTTCAAGTTCTCGGGACTGGGAACGCTCAGTTGCCGCACCCAGCAATCTTGATCCATATGCACCCTATAGGGAAACTCGTGCCTACCTGGAGCCTGTATACGAGACCAGTGTAAGGCGGGAGGCTGCTTACGATACCGCAAGCATACGGCCTGCCGAGTATTATGGGGCCGCTGACTACCGACCTCCTCTGCCCCCATACCGGAGGTACTGAACAGTTGTCGTTAAAACTCACAAAATTTGTAGGATTCTGTATCTTCAAATGGTGGCTGTATTTTTCAAGTTTTTGCTCCACAGCGGTTCCCCCCCCCCCCCCCAAAAAAAAAAACCCCAAAAAAGGCCCCTGGATTATAGGATCTGTATGACTGTATGCTTGCTCATTTAGTTTTTTTAATATTTTTTTTAATCAATATGCCAAAATCTGTTTAAATGATGGTTGAATTTTAATAACAGGGTTAACTACCCAATCATGGACTGAAAAATTACGAACACACTAGTAAAATTGCAGGAATATTTTTATTGTTGTTAAAATTTAACTAGTATGCCGATACTTAGGCAGATGCATGGAAAATTAATTGTTATGAGTTTTGTAATTGCATGAGAAAAACTATTTAGTTTTTATTATCAATAATCAATTTTTATTGATTGTAGTTTTTGCAATTAATAATGTAGCAATTCTATGTAAAATTTTGAAGGTCTTTTGAATTAAAAAATTACAAATTAATTATTCCATTGTACACTAAAGGAGAAAGTGAGATTTAATCTTTATAATATAGATATAAAAATGAATGGTAGCCTAAGAACACTTCCCTCTCTCAATCCATTAATTACGCCAAAATACTCAAAACAGTTAGAAGTTAATTTGATTTTAAATTTTAAAATTCATAAAAATTAACAGGTCCTACATGTCGCAGGATTGAAACCAAAGAAAATATAGTAAAGCTATTTATTATTATGTGGTATTATTCATATTACTAATCCTTCATCATTCATATTACTAATCAAAAAAAACTTTGTTTAACATGCATCATTATACCAACTTTGTTTTTTTTTTTTTTCAAAAAAAAAATCGTTTAGTTAAATCACAACTATTATATATGCGGCGATTTACCATTTTATGAAAGATATGATACTTACTTAAAATATTCTTTTTCCACTTTTCTTCGTTTTGAAATAGATTTGATCTAAAGTCGGTTGATAAGAACAAAATCTTAAATATGATTTGATATATATGAAGCCAACCCTAGTTTTGATAGGAGTTGTTTGAATAAATTCCCCAAATCTTAAAGCTTCAATTGGTTGTAAGTTGGAACAGCACTCAAGGTAATGTCTTTTTGTGTGTGTCTTACAATTTGATCAAACACAGCATTTAGTGGAGGGGTATGTGGTGGGAAGTGGTGAGATGTGGCTTTTCGTATTTGTGGTAATTAAGTTGCCTTGTCTTGTGTTGTGTCTCCTTCCTATCAATAAATTGCACAAAATAAATAAATAAATTAATTCTCATTTCTAATGGCAAGCATGGTTTGGTTATATTGTCTGTTGTTTAGTTTGCTAATGGCTGATTTTTGTAACCTAGAATGTCTAGTAGTTGGGCTGTGTTGTCAAGTGGTTGGATCCATGCGATTAGTGAAATAATTGGTTCTTCTCATAATATGTGCTAGTTCACCTTATGAAATTTGGATATGAATGATCTATAAATACATATAATTATAATTTACTACATCACACGATAAGCCTTTCGTTGATCTAATTAAATTTTTTTCGTAATTCGCATTCACTCTAAGACTTTATTTTAAAAAATAATGCAATGGGCTAATTAAAATGTTGATGAAAATATTTTATCCATCCCATCACTTAATTTTCTGAATAAAATCAATTAGGGTTTGAATTAAGCTTTATTCTTCTCCCATCCCTACCTACCATAAAATAAATTCCCCAATCCCTCCCCAAAAAAGGGGCAAAGAACTTTGCTTTTGGGACTGTGAGCAGAAAGAGTAGTTATGCTGGTAGTTATGGTTGTTGGAATCATGTTTGGTCCTCATTAGTTAAAGCTTAGGGCAACCAAATTTTGGAATCTTTGGATATGAAAAATTTTGCCAAAGGCCTAGCTTTGCTAGGGCTTTTATGTGAGAAAGAAAGAAGAATTAAATAAGATAAGTGAAAGTTAGAAAAAAAAGGACAAAAACTTTACTTATGATTCCATGTTTACTTTTTTTTTGGAGTCGCGATTCTATGTTTGCTTGCTTGAGAAACTTGTGAGATTTTTCTAAGATTGCGTACAATTGAAACAACAATGCTTTTTCCTAGGGTAGGCATGCAATTGCATTTTTCACTTTTTTTTAGTTTTTTTTTGGGGGGGGGGGGACCAAAATGAGAAATATGGTTACAATGTTTTTGTTAAGTATCCATGGTCCCTTTCTCATCTTAGTGAATAAATGCTTTTCATAAAGACATACCACTACCACCACCAAGGATTTGTGGCCTTTGATAGATTGCAACACATAAACTTTGATTTAAGTGTGCTTGTTTGTTAATGTGCACATTGTCATCTATTTTCTTCTAGTTACTTTTTTCAATTTTTGTAAATCAAATTCTCGAGTTGAAAATTTGAAATGGCGCAAATCAAATATGGCTGCAGCCAAATGTTAATCAGTGCTGATTATTGTTCATCTCTTGTAAGTTAAAACTCGAAAATATGACTAAGTGCTGATGAACATCGAATGTTGAATATTGATGATAAGTTGAAAAGAATAGACTGGAGAAATTTTGTCACCTTTAGGATTGGTTCTTGACAGCTCCAACAAGAAAAAGCTAGCTGTACAATTCTCACATTATCGTATCTTGACAACACATAGGATCGACAAATATTATATACTTTTCTAATCAATCTCACCTAATTATTGTAATCAATTTTTATTAATAAGATGTTCACTATTATGTGAATCTATTGAAATCAGTTTCTGTATGCGCAGGGATGCCTGTTGAGGTAAGACTCTCTACACATGAATCTCTCTAGATTCCATAAAAGTGGGATCTACATTGGGAGGTGATAATGTTGTTGTAGTCTTGTAGATGTTTACTATTATGTGCTCTATCTCTGAATTGAAAACGAAAACCTAAAGAGATAAAATCAGTTTGGTGAAAAAATTCAATGACTACTTTTATTTTTTATTTTTTTATTTTTTTATTCCCATAGCTTTTAAAGATATCTTTATGATGCTTAGTACATCTTCAACCAATTTGCTCATTTGGAATCTAATCTTATATTTATTTGTACCATGTACACAAAGGTCAATTTGTAACCGACTTTCAATTTTTAACATCAATTAGACATTTCGCATTTATTAGAGATCTCAAATGGGCCTTCAATGCTAGATGAATTCGTTCAATGGTAAAGCTTGGATCAATCTTTAATTTCGAGTTTATTTTCTTTTCTTGGTGAATTATACGTACCAAAAATCAATTAAATGTAATCCACAAAAATATGGATGTCCTTTTTGTCTGACAATCTCTTTGTTCAATGAAATTCACGTCAAATTTATAAAACAAGTTTCGAACGCCAATAATTCGTGTTTTGGGAGCATTGGTCACTGATAATCTATACTTAAGAAATAGCGTTCAACGCTATGTATTTCAAGAGTATTTATTTTGTACATACCTTCACCGAATTAAACATTAATTTGACTTAATGATTCGATGATCTTGTAGCTTATATATCACATATGACTGATAGTGTTGAGAAATATAAAGGAAATATATCATCTAAGGAAAATAAGTGAGCTAGTGTGTTATCAAATCTATGAGTCAATGCGTCTAAAACGCGGTGCATGTATAAAGAAAATGAAAATCTCTTAAATTTTGTAATTAGTGACGTGACAGTATACTTATCAAATGCAAATAGCGACATTGAGAAAAGTGAAAGAAAATATACTCTTTACAATTTACATGTAATGAATAAGCTACTAGGGAATGAAAGAAGAAGAATCAAAATTGAGTAGTAAGGGTTGGTGTCAAGATTAGGAATTGAAAGGTAAGGAAGCTCACTTGCTGAAAGCAAAGAGATTTTTTTTTTGGGGGGCGTCTTATATCACTTGCTGAAAGTAAAGGGAATTTTCTTTTGGAGGTCTTATATCCTCCATTTTACTGGAATCGGGTTATTGTTAATTCGATAAAGGGCAGAGCTCTCCCATCGTAGTTTTTCTCCATTCACAAGACTCGAATTTGAGACCTTGCTTAAGAAGAATAAGTGTCAAATTACTTGAACCAACCTGCACTGATAAAGTACAGAGAAGATAGATTCCATTGAACTTTGTGATACATCATACATGAGACAAAGCAAGCTAGGGTGAAGAATTTTCCCAAAAAAGCCCTTTAAGCCTTTCCACATTTCGCTCATCTTTCATTCTTTTTAAGTTGTCACCCAGTAAATTTCATGCATGCATGTAATTGGCCAACCATTTATGAAACTGTTGGGGTTTAATTTGATTGGAGTATCGAATTTTATATCTTACTCATTGGATTTTGAATATTGACATTTGACAATAACAAGAGAGATTAATTTATAAATATAGTACTTTTATGTTTTGTTTTTATGATGACTTTTTTTTATAATATTTGTAATTAATTTTTTTTCCCAATTAATTGCTCAACTATTTAATAAGATGGTTTTGTTTACAAAAAATTAATGTGCTTGTGATGATAAATATATATAAAACCATCTCTCACCCTACAAAGAAAAACCAAACAAATAAGAATATCAGTAACTTGGCCCTCTCTATGGCAGCTTGTGGTTGAGATGGTTTATGAACATGGTATCAAAGTCTTTCTAAGTAAGAGGTCTTAGGTTCGAATCTCGGCAGCTCCCATATTGATTCATTGCACAAGGTAAAGCGAGCATTTAACCAAAAGTTTAAGCTAACATGCCCCTTTACACAAATATTTTTCGAATATGAGCCACGATTATTGTAAACTCATCTTACTTTACACAATAAACCAGTATAAGGATTACGGAATTTCAAACCTAATATATCACATATTCAAAACTGTTCTAAAAGGTTGTAATATCATATTTAAAAACTGTCTCAATCAAAAATTTAAAATAACTACGAATTGACCAAGGATATGATGACTAATAATATTAAGGGACAGGACATGTGATGTGGGGAGTGTGTCTAGTCCATGGCACCTTAGAAGCAAGTTACATTTTTAGTCCATCTTCATCATTTAATGAGCCTTGGATATATTAATATTATCATATCATGTTACTTTAATTTCCCCTTCTCATTTGTCACTTGATCTGTCGTTATATATATATATATATATATATATATATATATGTGATGCACCACCCTACACAATGAATTGATTATTTCCAATGAATTTTTTTGTATAAGTGTCAAAAGATTAATCAATCATTTTGTTATGAAAGGTCGAATCTGTCTCTCTACTTAAAAACATTTGTTCATACGTTCTTTAGAAGAAGGCCTTGTTCTTTTCGTTGGTAAATTCAAATTTACCTACCTCAATCAACTTTAACCCATTTCACAAACTTTAATTAAAAAAAATAACAATTCCAACCCACTTTCTGCTATTTTAACCAACTTTTACCCTTCACGCAAAAAAAAAAAAAAAAAACCCACTTCAACCAACTTAGCCCACTTCAACAAAAAAAATACCCACTTCAACCTACTTCAATTCACTTCTACCAATCTCAGTCAATTCAACCCATTTACCAACCCCTATTTCTCAATGAAAAGAACAGACCCTAAATAAGTCATATAGTGTCTATTCTGAAATTTTAACCATTACTTTCTACTTATGAAAATAAATATCCTTCTAGAGTGATTTTAATTACTAAGAATTTTAGTGCTCTTCTTTTAATTTTTTTTTTTTTTATCAAATTCGCATAGATAACATAAAGAGAACCAAAAACCATTGGGAATATAAAAATATTATAGGACATATCAAATCAAATGTTTGAACAATTTTTATTCAATTCCTTAATTAGCACCTTAATTATTCAGCGCTTCATTCAACGAACATGGCGTGTTTCTTAATTACTATTTGAATGTGCGTGACTTATGCTCTAGCTAATCTTTAATTAAATGACAATCTTCATCCTTATTTATGGATCCCTTTAATCAAAAATGAAAAAAATAACAGAAAACAGAAAACATTTAGGAGTAATTTGGGGCCATTATGCTTATGTAGGTGCCCATAAACAGTACATTTGCTTAAAGATGGGAGAGATTAGATTTAGATGGTTTGGTGACGTAAGGAGTATAGATACTCCAGTAAAGAGATGTAAAATATTACCCCTTCGGAGTGTGGAAGAGGTCGGCATAAACTTAAGAAGGGTTGAAATGAAGTGATTAGACACGATTTAAAGAATGTAGAAGTAACGAATGACATGACTCAATATATGAGATCATGGAGGTTTAGGATTATGGTTGCAGATCATAGGTAACTTGATAATTGTCCATCCCTTAGATCCGGGCCATAGGAAATGTTGATATGTGGTTATGACTTTTATGTATCTTTTGTTTCCGGTACTTGTATAGAAGTAGTATTGCAGATCCTATTTATATTTGTTTTTATTTTAACTTAGTATTATGTATCTATTGTGTTGGGCTTATCTCTTCTATTATTTATATATTGTTATTGGTAGTTAGTTGTGTTGGTTTTTGCATCCTTTTGTATTAAAAGGATTTCAACTCTTAAACCTTTTGCCAAAGGTTTTGTTTTTTTTTTTTTTGGTTTTGGTGTGTGAGGTTTTATTGAAATCGGTCTCTATAGGGGCAATATTAGTATGAGTAAAGCTACTTGCATTTGAATCTCTCAAGACCCTGCACAAATGGGACTTACACTCAAAGTCGTTGTTCTTGTTGTTATTTGGATCACCAGATACAAGTGTAAAATGTCAGAAGTAGCCAAAACCAACCTACAGTGTTGCAGTGACACCCACTACAAACAATTACTACGACACCTGTTACAAACGGCTACTACTAGTACCCAGGCCACTACAAGCGCCGTAAGCCTAGGGATGAAAAAAACGGAGTTTGGGTCAATTTCGGGTTGGACAAATTAGACAATGTCTAGAACTCATACGAAAAATTTATAACTGGACCTCGTTTGTCAGGGTCCAATAAATCAGACGAGTCTAAACTCAAGTCAAAATCGAGTTCACACAATAAAATTATAAAAAAATATTTTATCCAAACTGAAAATTCAGACAAAAGATTTATACTGTGCCCCACTTTTTCCGATCGAATAAATTCGGATAATCGATAAAAACTTGCCAACTCTGGCTAATTAATTCCCTACAACTTCAAATTCTGGAGTTCATACACATCACATTCATATTATCTGATTAATATGTGGAAGAATCAACACTCTGTCCCAGAAAACAGACAAGTGAGGGGTGACGGTGAAACAGAACACATGAATTTCTGGCATCAAATACTCAAAAACGCTAACTTTGTCAAATAAAACGGCAGTGTGTTTCTCTGTGTCTTCAATTCATATTTTCCAACCTTATTTATTACTCCTCTTTATTTCACAAATTTAATGCACCGGAAATTGCAAACTATGAATAAGCCACTGTAGTAATTACCAGTATTTTCCGTAAATCAAGCCTCCCATTGTATACAATTGCAATTTCCAGAAGATTAATGTTTGACAACAAACAACCAGTAAAATACAATAATCAATGAGTTGTAAATACTTTTTAATTAAATAGTTATTTTATCGGAAATACTTTTTATCGCGGACGAAAATTCATCATGTAAGTTACATTAAAACAGGTTAATTACCAACTTGGCAAGGTTTATATTTATACTAATGAAATTGACTACTAATATTAAGCTGATCAGGTGATTTGACATTTATTCTTATTAAACAACATCATAAGTTTGAGTTTTGTAAATGCATAAAGTCTTTGATATGAGTTATAACCTCTATTGGGAAATAGTACCATCACAATTAGGGCTGTAGCGAATCAGGCCAGTTCACCGAGGCTTTGGGTTCGACTTAGTCAAAGCTCAATTCGTGCTCTAGTCAAAGCAAAACTTGGCTTGGCTTAGATTAGCTCAATTGATTAATTCTTTATTTTTTTTCCTTATATGCATGCACAGAGGTATGAAATTACCATTAAATTGCAGAGATTGACGATGGAAATCATCGATGAAAATGATGAATATGAAGAAGATAGGAAGAATGAGAGACAAAATGAGAGTGAAATAAAGTGATTCTAGGCACAATTAAAAGAAAATAGAACGAGAGATAAAATTGAGAAATGAAAATCGGGTATGGAAAATCATTTTCCTTACTTTTTCAGGGGAAAATAATTTCTTTCAAATGGGGTAAAATGATTTTCCCCTAAAAATGATTTTTCCTTCCTTGTTTTATCAAACGGCGTAAAATGAAAAAATTATTTTCCAAAGAAATTATTTTTCCCCTATCAAACACACCCTTATTAATATTAGATTATGCAATTATGTACAAGTGTTTTTAGTTTTTTTTTTTTTTTTGGGGTTTTGATTGAAAGCGTTTTAATTTTTGAACATTGTGAAACATATTTTAGGTTCCAATTAATTTTTATAAATATCAATTCTAAAAATCTAAAAATTTGTATACTATATTTTCCTCTAATGATCATTGTTTAGGAAAACATAAACACGCTACTAGAAGACTCAATGGTAATTTATCTATTTATTTTTGTTTATTAAAATCAGTCTTTCTATGAGCCGTTATGTCTATAAAGATAAAACTGCCTATATCTGAATTTCTTCAGACCTTATAACAGCGAAACCCGCACTAAAAATTATCGGTTTATTTATTTGTTTATTTATTTCGGTGATTAGACTATATACATCCAAAGTTAACTAGTAATTTGGAATAATACCAATAACGACCAGCATATATGCTTGATAGTCGATTGATAGCAGTTGGTACGTTGGGAGGAGATATTTCTTAACAAACATTTATAATTAATTAAGGTTTCATGTGATTTCTGATACCTCACATGGCAACATTAATGTAGTTTATGCATGTCATTATGCGTTATAGGGTACGGCCAGGCATTACGGATGATTTATAGATAATAACTTCATTTGTACGCTAATATAATTACGTACTTACTACAATTCCATGTGCTTTGCCTTAAGATTCACGTTTTTTCCTGCCCCAAAACAATCATTTGGACCTCCATATATTATTCATTTTGACTTCCATTTTTAAATATATATAATAGTCTTATATTATAAGTATAGGATCGCATACATGATCTCATCAAACCCTTAAAGCCTTCATGCCTATAAATTATAGCTTGAATAATTAATTAATTGCTATTTGGATTTTGTTTACATTAATCTACATGTAAGTTAAGTTATTACTTAATGACTCTTATTCATGTACGTATTGTTTATTGGTCTTTAATCCTCCATTGTTAGGAGTTGGGTTGAATCTTATACATTGGCCGATGTGACATATATAGAGTTTGCCTGGCTAAAGAAAATTGTTCCGATTCAGAAAATATAAACGTGAAGATCTGATATGAGGAAACAAATGACGGATCATTTCAATTAAGCTGTACTAGCTAGTCTTAACTGTATAATGTGAATAAGTGATTAACTTAAATGATTGACAAACTTAATCAGTCTGGTTGTTTTCCTAATCAAATTTTTGGACGGTTTGTACGTACAAGGGATAATGTCTCTGTCCATGCATGATACGTTGAGTTTGATATGAAGGTAAGTTTCATATTCTCTATTGCTGATGTAATCATATATATATATATATATATATATATATATATATATATATATATATGTATGTATGTATAATTCCAAAAAAAAGTTTATTCGAGCACTGTGGATTTGGGGGCAGGGTGTCAATGTACGTACAATATAGACCAGCGGAAGAAATCATGTGCATTACTAAATTAATTAATCCAGAGTTATGCGAAGTCAAAGGGGAATCAATTGTTACCAATAAAGATTGGTTTAATTTAGACGGTTTGACATTTATTTCCCTTAAATAAGGTCTGAAGTTCGAGTCTTGTAAAGGAAAAAAATTTATGATTGGAGAACTTTACCCCTTATTGCTCAAGCAGTAGCCCAACTCTAGTGAAACGAAGGATTCAAGTCCCAAAAAAAATGGAATCAATTGCTGCATGCTTAACTAATCATGTGCAATCCCGAACAAATACAATTCAATTGTATAAAGCTTTCAGTACGAGTCCGACTTTTATGTAGTCTTACTTCTGTAGGAATTCATACAAATAGATAAATCGATTTCAAGAAGTAAAATCATTTTACAAGAGAAAGTGACCTAGGTGGGGCAAGGGCATGGCAAAATGTGAATAGAAGTAGGGAAGTCACATGAGGAAGCATGCATGGATAAGTGGAGGGATCGAGAGAGAGAGAGAGATATGCATCTTCATGTGAAAGTTGTGATCATGTTGCTGCTTTGTCTTGAATGTTTAAACCACCCACTTATTAATAATGATGAAAAATTTAAAATATTCTCCATATTATCCGGAGAAAAAATACAAGTAAAAAGTTTTTAAGCTCACGACCTAAATGATTAAGACTCAAACAACCCTCCTCCCCTTTTTCCGCCCTCTTAAATGTCAAATTTAAATTTCAAAATTTTACGTCCATTAAAATTCAACAAGACCATTCAATGCAGGCCCTATTTTTACATATTAAATGGTAATTGCAGATTTATAAATTCGGATATTATTATATATAGTGTGTTTTTTTTATTTCAAACACATATCCTATTTTTATGATTTTCATTTTTTCAGAAAATTAAGTATTCTAAATCTAAATCGTGTCATGTCATCGGGTGTTTATGATATCGTATGACGTGACAAGAGTTGATGACGTGGATAGAGGGCATTGGTTAGAGATGGGCCCCATATTGGTGGAGGTCACATGGAAGGTGTAGGTGTGGTTGTGGGAGGGAGAGGCTATGAATTGAATGGGACAACTTCATCCCATAGGCTCCCTCCCAAGCTCAAACTCTTTTTAACAAAAAAAACTCACTGTTTTCACCTACCAATAATAAAAAAATATTTCTTCTTCTTTTTTTTTTTTTTTTGGGGGAGTTTAAATGAGTAAGGGGTTAAGGAATCAAACATAAACCTAATGTAATAAGGTATCTCTGATTTTTAAACAAGAGTATTGTAAAATACTGATTTTTTTTATATCATACAACTTAAATTTCAAAATGTTATAATAATAAGATCACCTAAATATGTATTTATGTATACCTTATTAGGAGGGATTCACATGTATTGGTGATACATGACATGTTCTTTTCGTAGATACATTCTTACCAACTTCGACTTATTTCTACTAACTCTAATAGAAAGAAATTTCAATCTTTTTTAACTTAAATCAACTTTGACCAATTTCTATCAACTTTTACCAATTATACAAACTCTTATCAATCTTTTGCAAAATTTCTTACAAAAAAATCCCTACTCATTTACATTTGTTGCCGACATCCTCCAACTTCTGCTAATCGTTTCCAATCTCAACCAACTACTACTAATCATTTTAAAAAAGTATCAACTGCTACCATTTTTATCAATATATAGTAACTCCAATCATTGTCTAATTATTTTGGTGACACCGAGTCATTGTAATTAAAAGCTCCAAAAATATTTGTATATCTACTAGACTAGTGTATTATTTATACTGTACTTCATTTGATAGTACCTTTTCTATGTAATGTACATACTCATGGTATCAAAATCCAAATATTGGACCTTTTCATCTTCTGCAAGACAAAGAAGCTAAGATTCCCTACTGAACACAAAAGTCTTAAAGTGCATGCATTAAACACAAGCAACATGATTATTTACTGCATAATCATTGCCTAATTGAGGTCTGTCTCATCTAATTACAGCTAAAACAAGAAAACATAAGAACAAAACATGAAGCATGCAAAATAGGAAAATGATCAGATGGCCTATATTACTTTAATCTTGGGCGAAAAAAGAATTTTCTTGATAGAAGAGATGACTCCCTCTCACCCATTGTAGGTCTTTTTTCTAGCTTATTTTTTCGAAATATAGGGACCCATTCGATTTAAACCCAATTTTTCTTTCGTCTAATGTCCTACACCTTCTCGTAAAGATTATATCGCGCAGCTTCATACAATTGCGGCCTGTTTATCTTAACAATTAGCAGCGCTAACGACCACCTACCACTAATTCTCACACTTCTTACCTATTATTACGGACTTTGATTGCTCCTTAACTTTAATGTCCCCGGTATGAATACGAACATTTAAAATCGATGAAAATTTAAGATAAAGTAACAAAACTAGAAATTTGACTTTGAATTATGAATTTTCTTTTTTTTTTTTTAATTACAACTCATCATGCATAACACAAGCAGACTCACTCGGCCTCCCTTGGTTGGTCATTCTTCCCTTCCCTTCCATTCATTCATATCAACCGACGATTACGGAGATTATAAGTAGGTCCCACAATCTCCACCTTCTCTTTACCACCGCGTTGAATTCTCTCTCACCCTCTCTCTCTCTCTCTCTCTCTCTCTTCAGAGTCTGTATAGTTTCGTCAGTCCTCAGCAACTTTTAGTGGCAGCCAGTTGGTTGATATTCTGGGTTTGATGCTTTGGGAGTCTAATCTTGAGTAGGATCCAAACCCTCCGTTGCGTATTCCAGTACACTCCTTCCTCAGATTACACCCGTTGGTTACGCCTCGATATCCGATTTGACGCAATATTCTCCTCCCTCTTTATCGCATGTAATAAAATACCCTTGCTTTTCGGGTGTATTTCACGCCACCTTAGCAACCAACTCGGCTGACCAGCAAGGGCATTTTTGTCTATTTCTCATTTGGACTTCCTTTCTTTTTGCTGCCCTTTTCTTTCAGCCGTCGGTATGGTATAAAGTGTCAACTATAGATTAAGGACCGCGGACTGAGAGGGCTTGCATTGTTTGGATAACGGTCTAAAAAGAAGGCCATCTGACTCGTCTTGCAGTCTGCTTTTCTGCAGTGATTCGCTCATAATTTTCTAGTCCTTTTTTTGGCGCCTGCATTAATAGATAATACAAAATAAAAGGATAAAGCTAAATAAATATATTTAAATGTGAGTTTATGAAAAATATTTTATTTGGTGATCCAAGTTGGTGATCTATTTGACATAAGAAAGAGAAAAAAATACAATTGTAGGACGATGTAGAAGGTGTATGCCCTCACTTGTGATCCAAAAGTATGGATCATCAATACAAGTGCTCTGAGAAGCAATGCTTAGAAGTTGTCATAGTATTATGCCTTCGTGAAACTAGGTCCACAAGATAAAGTTCTCGACGTTTAAATTTTCTATGGCTTAACATTATTTAGATTGAATTGTCCACGTAATAATTGAATTAATATATCATAATTGAATTTTCTTAATTGTATAGATATAGATTTTTTTTTTAATAAAAAAACTATCCAACCCGCGAACTTCTCCTTGAAAAAAAAGGTTTTTAAAAAAAGTTCAGTATGACATAACCCAATCACATTCACATGGGACCGCAATGGGAAGGAGACCCACAAGATTGGGCATTCAGGTCTCTGTGCTCTAATTGGAGCGTGGAATTCACGCGCATTCATTGCGCGTGTACAAAGCCCTTCTCATATCCTTCCATTTTCTTTTAATTTTTCTCAAAATATTAAAATTCCAAAACTACCCTGGTAATGGTATAACCACCCCATCCTAGCTCAATAAGTACCTGACCTTCCTGCCTTCCCTTCCTTCACAGGCTCAACCTCAACCCAACGCATTTCTCCTCTCTCTCTCTCTCTCTCTCTCTCTCTCTCTCTCTCTCTTCAACGCTCTTCAAGGGAGGAGAGAGAAAAATAATTAAAGTAAAAAGAAAGTGAAGAAAAGAATGGCAATGGGTGGAGTTTTGGGGATTGTTTGGCTAATGGCATTGTGGGTATCCGCCGTGAATGCAAGGATTCCTGGTGTTTATGACGGCGGCGCGTGGGAAACTGCTCATGCCACCTTCTACGGCGGTGCTGATGCTTCTGGCACCATGGGTATGTTACTTACCTCCTTGTTTATCTTTCTAGCTCCAGCGGAGCCCACATTTTAAAATCCTGTTTATATTGACCTTTACGCCTCTTTTTTGTCCAAAAAAAGACTCACATTGTGTAACGATCGATACTTGTAAGGGTAAGAGTGCTTGCATGTAATTCTCCTCGTACATCCGCTCAAGCGGAACCCACACAATTAGGGTTGTTTTTGCGGTTGTCGTTTTAAAAAAATTATGGAGACCAAAGCTAACGAAACAAAAACAGAGGCCAGGCAAAATTAAAGCCATGTGTGATATGAATTGACAGGGGGAGCATGTGGGTATGGGAACCTATACAGCCAAGGGTACGGGGTTAACACGGCCGCATTGAGCACAGCCCTATTCAACAACGGGCTAAGCTGTGGAGCCTGCTTCGAGATCAAGTGCGCCGATGACCCACGGTGGTGCCACCCCGGAAGCCCCTCCATCTTCGTCACCGCCACCAACTTCTGCCCTCCTAACTACGCCCTCCCTAGCGACAACGGCGGGTGGTGCAACCCTCCTCGCCCTCACTTCGACTTGGCCATGCCCATGTTCCTCAAGATCGCCGAGTACCGTGCCGGCATTGTCCCCGTCGCCTTCCGTAGGTATATATTTCTTACCATCTCCTCTGTTTTCCCCTGTTTTTTTTTTTTTTTAATAAATTTGGTTGGATTTGGGTCGGGTTTAGAAATTAGTTGGGGTGTTTAAAAAATCCGAAATCACTAAGCTGAACTGTTAACCCGTTCAACTAAACTGTTTATTAGGTTCACCAAACCGATTTAAAACTCCGGTTAACCGATTTGGGTTGGCTTTAGTGGCTTGATGGCTCATTAATTGAATTAAAGTTGGATTTAAGGGTTTCTCATTAATCTTATGAGTCTCTGTCCTAGTGGTCCTATTCCTAATTTCCTATCGCTTTATTGATTATACCACTTATTATTGTAAACACATTCACAACAACAATAATCACCTCTCAGTGTGTGTTTCATTTGCACGTATTTGCACAGTAATACATATATATTTTCTCAGTGCGTATTTGTCATATAGATCATTTTTAATATGTAGCGTTGACGGGACTTATAGGAATATATACTGCTAGGAGTATGATATAGTCTTTGTATTTGCACATACTTTTTAAAAAAAAAATCAAAATGTGTTTCTTTAGCAGCATAAATGCAATAGGACATCAATAAAGGTAGCATATAAATAAAGTGCATAAAGTTGGGTAAGTGGTTCTCACTAGTGAGGATAGATTGTGAGGAAGTCTTTATTGGGCTTACAGTGTTTCTTTCGAGAAGAAAAGGCAAAAGAAAGTGGGTGCGACCGACCATCTATGCCATAGCTAATAAAGGAGCAAGATTTGCTCTTGAATTTGCATGGGTCATATTTTTTCAGATCTTCCTTTATTACTATATATATTATACTGGAATTGTGCATTCGACTGGCTTGCAAAGTATAGTCTGTTATTACATTTCACAGTAACGTAGAATGAGGTTCGACATAGGAACCTTATTCGTATCCTCTATGAGGATAATCTAGAAAGAACCCTTTAGAGAAGGGCTATCTAAATTGTATTCTTACCTTTCTTACAAAAAAAAAAAAAAAAAACCCTAGTGAAAATGGGGCTTAAAGCTACGAATAGGAACTTATATTTGTCCACACATCAATTCGAGTCTCTAGGCTTTATTCTTTGACATAGCTTGAGCATAATCTTCGTGCTTTTTAGCTCTCGAGTTTGAACTGTTGAAGCTTTATTTTGAACGACAACATGCTATAATCTACAATCGACATCGTATGTTTTACATTTGTAAGATACAAATTCAGATTGCTGAAGTGACGGGTAACCGATAACATAGGATTTAGTACACTTGGATGTTTGTTACGGTAAGTTCTTGTCAGACAGTTTTTACCCAAACCGAGTAATTTTAATACTTCAAATGAAGAGAGAAAATAGTAGAAAATTAGAAATTGTGGGAATTACATGCGCAACTTCAAACTGGAGTGTCAGTGATTGAGCTGTATATAGGTGGATTGTTTTGACAAGCATGTGAAATTTTTCAGTGTTTATTGTCCATGATGATGTCCTTGGAAAGAAGACATAAAAGATGATGTACTGTAGTCAGTGGAAGGCCCATGGGTTTTTAGGTCACTAAAACCGGATCCAGTCTGAAACCCGATTGCCCATCTTTGACCTTTTTGACCATTTCCCATGTTCCCACATCATCGTCCATTATTTATTGCATTTCCATGGCTTGTTTTCAACTCTGCCCCGGGAATTATGGACCGACCCGTACAACTTTCCCCCAAAAATCAGCCACAAAAATTGAAGTGGTGAACTTTCCTATGCGTATGTTCCGCATCAAAAACATGGATAGTCTAACACGGTCTTCCATGCTCCTATGACCAATGTCCCTTTTAAAGAGGTGGGCAACGGGTTGGATTTTGCGGGTTTTAAATGGGTACGAATTTTATTTTTAATTGTAGTTTTAATCGGTGGGAAATTAATTTCGTAGGGTGCCATGTCGGAAGCAAGGAGGAATGAGGTTCACAATAAACGGGTTCCGATACTTCAACCTGGTGCTGATCACCAACGTCGCGGGCGCAGGAGACATCGTGAGGGCGAGCGTCAGGGGTTCGAAGACCGATTGGATGCCGATGAGCCGGAACTGGGGGCAAAATTGGCAATCCAATGCAGTTCTTGTAGGACAGTCGCTCTCCTTTAGGGTCACAGGCAGTGACAGGAGAACTTCCACATCTTGGAACATTGCTCCCGCCAACTGGCAGTTCGGTCAAACTTTTACCGGCAAAAATTTCAGAGTCTAAAAATTGGGGGGAAAAATTTATTAGTTTTACAAAACTGTATTTCAAATTTCCCGCCAAATCTTTTAAAATTTTATTTTTATTTTATTAAGCCATGCTAATTTTAGTAGGTGCATGTTATGATGGTGTTTTTGACCCTAGGGTTTTTTGGGGGAGGGGGTGCATTGGAAGTTACTTTCCTTTTTATTAGTTTCTTTTTTTTTTCCTATGGTGAATTTGGAGAGAAGGGGTGGAGAAGTGAAGTGTAATTGTAATATTAAGTTGAGGGATGTAGTGAGGAAAGATGGGTTGAAGAGGCTGCAGAAATTTGTAGCCCGCAGCCTAATGATCTCCTAATTATGATTATAATGTATGGTTGTACGTCATGGCGATCTGATATAGTAGGAATATGTAAGAACTAGTTGCGTATTTCTCTTGACTTTTAATTTGAGGAACTTTGTTGTTTACTTGCATATACGCTTTTATGTTATTAATTACAAATAATTTCCGCGATAGAACAAACGGATTCTTCTATCAAGGCAAAAGTTACAAGTAGGATTCGTGAGAAGATGACCTAATGATGGATGGTGGTAACTGGTACGTAAACTGGTTTCCACGTTCATTTGGTTTTGGAAAGATGAGTTTTTCTTTGGATTCCATATAAAATAAACAAGAAAAAACAAAGGGAGAAACATAGGATGCTCGAGGCTTATCTTGTTCCACTTTTTCTATTGTTGGTATGTCGATTGTCAATAATAATAGATTAACCTTAGTAAATAGTAACTAATACTATTAGCCAGCCACCCTTTCGGGATAATCTAATGATAAAATGATTGGTTTTCGAAAGGAAGGCGAGTGTTTAATTTTTCTTAAGCTGAATGGGTGCGCAAAAAATGACCATTTCGAAAAACAAATATCATGAGTCAGTTCTGTTGAGTGGGGTTAAAAGCTCTCATTTTGCATCTCATGTTATGCACCACATGCAGAGGTCTCTGCTCTGTCAAGATTGGTTGTCACTGCATTCTGTGCAGCTTTTGGCATCTAATTGTCTCAATCATTTTTGTATGCTATGCTCACAACTCACAAGACAAGTCATGAAGATGCATATATGCAAAACTAGCAGGTATTACATCTTGTGATTCTATGCAGATTTCTCTGATATACGCCACAAATTAATTACTGACTCTGAACTTTTTATATAATCACATTCAGAACATTACATATATAGGGTTAATGACAGTACTTACGTATGTTCCCAAGTGCCATTACCCATTCAAAAGCAAAAGTGGATAATTGAAGCCATATTGCATGCTTAGTAATGCATTTATATTGAAAATTCTGATGTTCAGTCTATCCTTTAGAATTCTTACCCTTGACGCGCAATACGTCCTTTAGGAGGAACTCAGCTCCCTCTTTTAGTGAAGCTTTTCTCTGAGCCGAGAAATTCCAGAGCTCGAGCACTGGATATCTGCCGCTAGGATTGTATTCATTCAGCTCATTCAATGTCGCGATGACGGACCAGCAGGCTTCCTCCCCCAGTTCTTGCCTCAAGCTTTGCAATCTCTCATCCTCTATAACAATCACCTCCTATGAAGACATAACAGGGCCAAACATAAGCAAACAAATGTTTTGCATAAAATCAATCACTTGTTAAAAAGAATATTAGCCTCTCTACTTGCGGGGGTAAGATTGATCACATCTGACTATCTAAGTCTCTCTGGATCCTACAAAAGTGGGACCCACGCTGGGATTGTTGTTGTCAAAAAGATTACAACAATGCATCCTTGCCATGTGATTTCCAAGGCTTTTGTCGCATATATGCATTAAAAAACTTTTTGGCAAACTGATTTAAGGTACGTAGCAGTTACTAGGATGTTCGAAAAAGGTATCAAAACCTTAAAGACTCCATTCTCTTGGCATATTTTGAAAGGGTGCCACTCAGGATCTCTAATGTAAGTGTTCCACTGTGAAATCAACTCTCTAGCTTTGGCAGTAGCGTCTTTGCGGGGGTACAATTCTCTTGCTGCTGCTCGGAATACACTTTCATGAAACACACCCATGCTTCTTACAGCAATCGAAGCATCAGGATCCTTTGTGTTGTTTACCAATCCCTGCGAGAAACTCAGATATTAGTTCTAAAGCGGAGTAAGCATGATCATTGAACCTCGCAAAAGAGACCCTTACTCAATTCTGTACTTTTTGGTCCAAAAAATCAGAAACCCCATTCGAGCTATGCACAAAGTAAGGTGATTACATTTTGCCCAAGTCAGCATTGTTCGATTTGATCCAAACTAGTGCAAAATTTCCCTACGCAACATGGATTGCATTTATACAATTTGCTTTTTGGAAAATGATCACATTTTGCCTAAGTCAGAATTGTTCGATTTGATCCAAACTAGTGCAAAATTTCCCCTAGCAACATGGATTGCATTTATACAATATGATTTTCGGAAAATGATCAAACTTGACCAAACTGAGTCTGATTCAACCTTAATATTCCACCATCATGTTTATGCCCAGTGTGAATTTTCTTACAATCAAACAATAGCATTTGCCAGGCCTCATAGTTATTTTCGCAAAAATTTGATATGTACCCTCGGCCAATGCATAGGAGCAACTTGCGCAACTCGTCATAGGATAGTCAAGTAATAATCGACTGACACTGATCAACTCTTGCCGTGCTTCCTGCAACTCATCATTGCATTCTCGTTCCTTGGCTATCAGCGGGCCTGTTAGGGCCGCATTCTGCTCAAGCTTTTCCTCTGTATCGATTAGTTTTTGTTTGATGGCATCCATTGTTATACTGGTTTTTGTATCCATTCCCATCAGCGCAACTTCTTCCGCACTCTTTGTCAATTCCTCTACTTGAACTCCACTTCATGCTTCTGATCAATGTGCTTTCCTAGCTCCGCAATGTGCTTCTCAATCGCCTCATCTCCTCTCTATCAATCATGTAAAGGGAAATAATATGCAACACATGAAAAACCAGTAAGATGGCAAGAATGAAGAATCATGCTACAAGATTGTTATGATAATCAATGATCAGTTTAGGCTTGGAAGAACACATCACAGATGTTTTGGGATAGAACAATTGACCTTGTGATCGTCAGCAAGTTTAAGCACTTTTTGCTCTAGCTCATTCTGACAAAGAGGAGTGATTGCATTATAATGACATCGTTGCAAAGCAAAGTCGAAAAATCATGAGGATGATGGAAGGGGTGATTCAACAACATCATGCAAAAATACCATTTTCTTGAGGCATCAGAGCTTTCTCCTTTCATTTCATATCCAGCTTCCCCTTTTTCTAACTCCTTTTTGCGCTGTTCCAGTTTTTCCATTTCAGAATCTATTTTGCGCTTGAACTTTCCATGTTCAATCATTATCATAGCTGTCTCTTCGAGCATCTTCCTCAGCTTGCTTCTCATCTCTAGGCAAGACGAGTAGAGCAAAAGGATGATCCATATTGGGCTATTAGACGAAGTAGGAATGAAAATGGTCGCGCCATTCAAAAAGCAGTCTAGAAGAAAATAAGCTCTTCTTACATAAACTATTCAAGAGACCGTCTTACAGAGAGCTGGGTCAACAGGTTGGGTTAATTAGGGTAAAGTCAGTGTTGACCGATCAATTGCAAATGGGTCGGGTTGGGTTGGGTCAAAGGCCGATGATCCTGGGCCCAACAAATTACAAAAACAGCCGATTGAGTATTGACATAGCTAGCATAAGATGGAACATAGGTTCAAATTAAACACAATGATGAAACATCTGCATGTTGAACTACCGTAGTATTCACAAAACATTCAAGAAAGAAATGGCCAGTGGATTCTATCATCTTGACATGAAGCATGAGTCATGAGTAAGCATCAATGGCGTTAGAGAATTGAGATATAGTAAAACGACGACGACAGCATTTAATGTGGGTCCTGCTTCAACAGAGTCTGAAGAGATTCAGATGTAAATGAAAAAGCTAATGAAAGAGATGCATAGGTAGTGTTCAAGTACCCTCATTATAAGCAAGGGACATGCCATATTCTTCTTCTTTTTCAGTGCCTAGAGAATTAAGAGTATCTTGTAAATTTCTCTGCAAGTCTTTCAATTCCATCTCCGCAGATTCCATTGTTCTTGTGAGGTTAGCCGTTGCTGCAAATATGACAACACAAGAGAACCTCAAACCCCTTTGCAATGAAGAAGAGGAGTAACGATGATGATGATGATGGAAGAGATGTATAGGAAAAGATTGGGGGATACTATCTAAGTTATAATAAGGGATTATGCCTAAGCCAGTTGTATTTTTTTAATTGGCCGGGGGGGGGGAGGCTAAGAACCAACCCAACCAACATTTTAAACTAATCGTTGATGTTCACGAATATACTGTATACTCTAACATGCATCTTACATGAATTAGATCCAAAAATAAGTTTATACAATAATAATATGGTTATTTAGAATAAATTTAAACTTTTTCATACAAAACAGTTCAGTAAATCAACATTGATCAATATCTATACTTGGCTACTCACAGTGAAAAGGTCATAAAATTGTTACATAGTACCTTGATCCCATTATGTCTGTAAAAAAAACTTAAAATTGGTCAAAAATAGTAAACTTTGACTTATCAAGTTAATAGAAAAGTATAAAATCTCAAAATTTCAAAATTAATAGTTTAAATAAGAACCTAATAATTTAGGAATATTACTGTGCTACATTTACGATTTAATAAGTGTAAATAAGAGGCGTCAGTGCTAAATAGGGGTGGGCAACGGACCGTGCTGGGCCGGCCCACTAACTAAACAGGTCGGGCCCAACCCAGCACATTTGTTAATGGACCGGGTTGGTTATGGGCCAAAGGACCCCGGCATAAATCACAACCAAAATGGCATAAAATCATGTTGTATGTATTCTCAACTCGCAAAAAGAATCAACTGGCAATACATTGTGACTGATAATAGCATTCCAGCATAACTCCCCCCCCCCCTAAAAACACTAACTAGGCAAATGAAACACACATAAGAAACAGAGCTTTCCACCTCAAATGCTTCACCAAACCCTCTCTTTTTGGTCATACAAGACTACCCATTTGACCATGTTCAAGAAGTAATGCTGAGAAAGCTGGCATTAATTTTCAGATGAGATTAACGGCTGTTGTTATTTTTTGGATGTGATCAATCGCTGGTCAGAATCAGATAGTACAACGCTCAGAACTGGTGATGAAATAAACTTGACTCTGAAAACTTCATTTCTGGAGAGAGCAGCTATGGCCTCTGTCAAACTTATATTGTAGAGGACGAGGCTGCCAAAGTGGTAGATTCAATGAAATTTTTGGTCAGTAGGATACGACATGACACCGACACGCGGAGACGTGATCATGATAAACTTGCTCAGCATCTCCATTAATGTCTTCCTCTACTAATTTGGGCGACCCATTAATCAACATACAAGACTACTCAGAGTCAAAAACCCACAAAAATTCAAGACTACCCAGAATCAAAAACACCACCAAATTATCAAAAGTTTGAAACTTTACAAATTTTCACACAGCCCCCTTTATTCAATCAGCCAATATAGGTTAATCCCTCTGTTCAGGGCACTCATTTTCTGGGCATATATATGAACATACAAGAAAAGAATCAAACCCATAAATTGGGAATTCAACTGCAAAGTCTACAATGCAAAAGAAACAATTTCAGACTCAAACTGTCCGTATCAGTTGCCCAGATACTGAAACTGTGAGAAGGACCCAGAAAAACCCAAATTGAAAACAACCCAAAAGGACCCAGAAAGAAATTCGAACAAATTGAACCAAATCCCATCTACAACACATCAAAATTCATCAAAATTCAACATAGGGGACGATAGATGGTAACCTGTCAGAAGCAAGAAGCAAGAAGCAAGCCGCGAGACCCTAGCTACAAGGATGAGCAGCAACGAATCAAAAACCCCTGCTTCAACTTCAGTCTGCGACCAAAGAGCAGCAACGAAGAAGCAGAGCAGCCGGAGGGGAAGGAAGAGAGACGTTGAGAGAGAGCGCGAGGACTCCGAGTGAGACATGGAGGAGTAGTCCCGTTTAAGCCCTGCCCATTATTTGACCCTTGCCCGGCCCGGCTTGGCTTCGGCTTTAATAGTGCGACCCGTTAAGAGCCCGGTCCATTTAACTGGGCCTCTATGCTTTTTGGACGGGCTTGACCAGGGCAACCCATTGGGGACCCTGTCCATTGCCGAGCCCCGGTGCTAAATCTCCAGCAGGTGAAGTCATTGTGATGGGCATCCTAATCAAATTAAACAGCAATGCGAAATTAACCCTTCATATGCCCAAACCCATCTCATGAGCTGCCAAGTCCTTTGTAATTTGAAGTCTTCATCTTTTGCATCAAGTATCCGTGTCAGACCCTCGATGTTCAGACATGAGTATGAACACTTGATCTGTGGAAAGAGCGGGTTGGAGTAAATTGAAAGCATTCTTGGAAAAGAGTTGGAGCAAATTGGCACATATATGAAGAAAAAACCTTTTTAGCATGTATTGTGAGAAGTAAATCACTAGTCAAAAGAACACTACAATCGCTCCTCATATGATTTCCTATGCTTTTTGTCGCATACATGTGTAAAAACACCTTTCTAGCAAATTTATTTAAGGTACTAACAAGGATGTTTGAAAAATGAATCACGCCTTAAAGGCCCTAACGCAGCGTAAGTGTAAGGATCCTTTTTGTTCTTTTTCAATCCCTGTGACAAAATCGGATGCTTTTTCTAATGCACAATAAGCATTGCCATTAAACCTAGCAAAACAGACCTGTACTTGTTTCTGTATTCAATCCAAAAATTCAAAAACCATATATATTCGAGCCATATACAAAGTAAGACAATCACATTTTGTCAATGTCATAATTGTATAATTTGAACCAAACTAGTGCAAAATTTCCCTATGCAACATTGTTACATTTATTCAATATGCTTTCTGGACAAAACATGATCGAATTTGAGTATGAGATGAAGTTATGAACACAAAAGGAACTAAGCCGAGTCACTCACTCTTTCTTCCCCTTCTTTTAGCAAGATGAGGAAAAATGTTCACTCAGTAATTAACCTGTCAAATTAAATATAGGTGAAGAGATTAGCCTAAATATATCCTTAATCTATGTATATGCTTTACAACTGCTGAATCTAAAGCCAGTTTTTGTAACTTTTGACACATATTAGAGATAAATTAGTAGATACCATAATAATAATAGTCTCTTATAAACTCTTAGATTCCAAAAGCAATCTTAGCTTCCCTAATCTTTATGATTTCTTGCATTGGTGCATGCTATTGATGAGGCCCAAGATGAACTCAAGTCCTTGTTTCGATGAAGCCTTTCTCTGTGTTTCAAAGTTCCAAATCTCGTGCATCGGACCAGCAAGATTATACTGGTTGAGCTCATTCATAGCAGTGATAATGGATCAACAGGCTTCTTCCCTGAGTTCTCCCTTCAAACTTTGCAGTCTTTCATCCTCTATGTCAACCACCTCCTACGAAGAAAGATAAATTTTGAACATTGCACAAATCCAACATGAAGTGTGGTAGATTTGTGTTTTAATTGTCTAACCTGTTTAATTACATGGGTTTAGATTCGATACAAAATGCATGAAGTGTGCTAAGGTATCGATAAAGTATCACACTTTCAAGACTCCATTTTCATGGATTCTTTTGAGGAATGCCAATTAGGATCTCTTATGTATGTTTTCCAGAGTAATACTTGGGTAGGTAAGGATGTTTCTTACATGTATCAACTCTTTGGATGCTTCCTGCAACTCATCTAACAATCATATGAGGAAGACATTATGCAATACACAACAACTCTCAATATGGGTCCCGCCTTCGCGGGATCTGAAAAAATTCAGATATAAGTAATCTTACCCTTATGAACATGACTATACGTAAAGAGATCGTTTTTAATATACTCACTTAATAAGTGTTAAGACTGTACGCACATTACGCAATGCACGAAAAGCAAAAACCCAGGAAGTCATCATGAGGAAGCCCGCCATTACCAAACTAACTTTAGGCCCACCAAATTTGTACCGAGCCCATAATAATTCTGCATCCCATGCAAGCCCAACAATAGCAAAACTTTTAAGAACTTTGAATTGGTACTTTTTGATTGTGTTTTTTTTTTTTTAAAACTACCTGCATTTGTTCTTGCGGTACTCTAAGCGTAAGGGACTGTTTGGGTGTCTGACAAAATTTATCAGCCGTCCCTTTCCCTCTTTCCCTCTCCACGATCTCTGCACTCTCCTCGTGATATCTCTCTTTCTCCCTCTGACAAAATAAAAAAACCATCTTTGTTTAATTCAAAAAACAATTCCAAGCAGAATCACACACAGAGAGAGAGAGAGAAACAGAATGAATCATCACCGTTCACCACCTCACTAACATTATCATTTTCTAACAATAATCATAATGATTGTTGTTAATTTACTAGTACTAATTAGGGAAAAGGGTGTTGAAATGAAACATACATTACATTAAAACAATCTTCAAAACCCAATGTTAGTTGATCCCCTCAACCTCTCAATCTCACCTTCAACTGCCCCATCCCATGCCTGTTTTCTCCCTCGTCAAATACCCACCACCCTCCTCTTCACTATCCCACCTGGGTTAAGCTTCTGGGTGTTTGCTTTGATTCATTATCCCATCTGGGTCTTCAGTTAAACTTCTGGGTTTTGCCGTTGATTCATTATCTCACCTGGGTTTTCTTTTAAACTTCTGGGTTTGCTCTGATTCAGAGATATGAAGTGTTTTCATTTCACAAATGGAGAGAGAAGGTCACCGGATTCCGACGACGGCGCCGGAAGACCGGCGACGGCGGCGAGGGTTTCGTGGGCTCGGTCCCTCAGCATAGCCAGTAGCACCAGCACCACCAGTACGACTACTGAGTTCAGGCGGTCCGAGTTTGGCGGTGGAGACTCGGCCGGGTTGTTCTTCCTCATGGCTCAGCAACGCGGCGATGCCAACGATCTGAGGGCTTTCACCTTCGCCGAGCTCAAATCGGCCACTCGAGGGTTTAATCGAGGTCTTCTGATCGGTGAAGGAGGGTTTGGGTCGGTGTATAGGGGAGTTGTTAATGTTAGGGTTTCTGATATTGAATCTGATGGGTCAAAGATGATGGATGTTGCCATTAAACAGCTCAATCGCTATGGTTTTCAGGCATGTCTTCAAATTACTTGCTTTTAATTATTGTCCTGCTTTTGCTTGCTTGTGTTATTTATGTATGTAGATTTGTGGGAAAATGCTGTTGGGGATATTTGGTGCCATTTAATTGCTAAATGTGTTGTTGATTAGTTCAAATTTCGATGAGAATGGTGCCCAAATATGTGATCTGTTTAGAGATTGTGTTAATGGAGGTCTCAATCAATGACTTTTTAGGGCATCATTATTGTGTCTAACTTCAGATGCACTCAGGAACAAAATGTCCTTTCGTCCCTTTTTCTTTTTTTTTTTGGGGGGGGGGGGGGGGGGGGGGGGGGTGTTAATTTCTTGAGGTGTTAATTTCTTGACACTGACCCTGCTGGCTTGAAATTTACTCAATCTTTTGGGTTGCTTTAATTAGGCCATTGAAATTTGATATTTGTTCTTTCAAGAAGAAAATGAAGATTTTGGCTCGATTTGATGTCAGAGATTTGGAATATGGACTTTCTGATTGTTTATTTCCCTTTGGTTATCAATTGGGATTTAATACCTGTATACTAACTCTGAATGCCCCCTTGCTGTTTTATTATCTTCAGTTTTTGTTTCATCTTTAAGGTTGTTGATTTTGATTTCTTGTGGTTTGAGTTTGCTTTCTGTTGTTGAAGTATGTTGAATGTCTAACATGAGGGACTGCATTGATTTGGCATTCTAGTTAGCAGGGGCATAAAGAGTGGGTTAATGAAGTGAATTGGCTGGGCGTAATCAAGCACCCGAATCTCGTCAGATTAGTTGGATATTGTGCAGAAGATGATGAAAGAGGGATCCAAAGACTTTTGGTGTATGAACTCATGAAGAATAAGAGCTTGGAGGACCATCTATTGGGCCGGGTTCCGTCACCCCTGCCATGGATGGCAAGGTTGAGGATTGCACAAGATGCAGCTCGTGGGTTGGCATATTTGCATGAAGAAATGGACTTTCAGGTATCAATTGCTTTGTCTTTTTTGATTTCTTATCGTGCATTGTAAAAGTTGTTAAGTAACAGTTATCATCATCTCCCATCTTCTTTGGCTCTGGTCTGTTGGAATTTGATTTAAATAGCATTGATTACCTACGATTACAGGGCAAAAGACATAGATGTCAATTGGATGAGGCATTCCATTATAATGTAAAATAAACATAAAAAAGGTCGACCTTGACATTTTTTCAGGTTATTGGAGAGTAGTATCATTATAATATGCAAAAGGTAGGCTTTTCTTCCCTTGATTGAGTTATGACTTATAAATTGTTGGTGCAGAGTGGGGTATTTTAATGCAGTTGCCTTTGAAGACTATTAATTTTCTAGCTTTGAATACCTGATGCTTGGTCATATAAAAGGCATTCATCTCTGTTCCATTTCTGTGTGCTTGATAAATGGTTGACCTTATAACTTGATTCGAAGATGCTAACTGGGTATTGGACAAGAATAGCACTTTAGGTGCTGACTTTCCTTCAATTTTTTCGGCGTTCAGGGCGGTGGCGGGGGCGGGGGCGGGGACGGGTGGGAAGGGAGCTGGTAGGCAACGGATAGTTAAAGCTCTGGTTGCAAGTTGCAATATACCAAAATTTGGATAAAAAGTCTAATGTTTGACCGTTAATCTCCTTGGCAGCTGATATTTAGAGATTTTAAAACTTCAAATGTGTTGTTGGATGAAGACTTCAATGCCAAGCTCTCGGATTTCGGATTGGCCAGGCTGGGGCCAGCTGAAGGATATAGTCATGTTTCAACATCAGTAAGTCACATAATATTAGTTGAAATGCTTGTATACCGGGCCCTACCTGATTTGTTCATATGTTAATTAATTGGACACCAGCTAGGAGATGTTAGCAATTCTCAGTCAGGATATTGCCAGCAAAAAACATGGCTAATCATTAGGTGTTTTGCTTAAACGTCATATTTTGAGAGAGAACTACCAGCAGGATTCACACTAGGGTTTGTTGCTATTGTTATATCATAAGAGATTCTGGCTAGAAGTTAGATGATTTTGATGACCTGGACTATGTAATCTCCAAGTTTGGCACCATAGTGTTGGAGCCTCTGTGACCCTTCTGGCTGTTGGTCCATCCGTTCATGTTCCAGAGAGCCGAAAAAGCCTATTGAACAATTTGTTTTAGCTTTAAACTATAGTCGACGAACGAAAATCTGGGCTGGTTAACTCTTTTAGAACCTACGGCTCGCATAAACAACCACCATCACTTGGGTTACAGCTATGTACGAATGAACCTCTCACTACTTAGACAGGATTCTGCTATGGTGGTTTGGCTTGAAGTTCTGATTATTAGAGCTATGATGTTGACTTAAGTCTCCTTACCTCAACATGCTTATGTATCTAATATTGAATTGCTTGTGTCCCAGGTTGTCGGAACAGTAGGCTATGCAGCTCCTGAGTATGTCATGACTGGCAAGTTAACAATCAAGAGTGATGTGTGGAGTTTCGGTGTGGTGGTATATGAGCTCATTACAGGAAGACGAGCGGTTGAGAAAAACTTGCCACGGAATGAGCAGTTGCTCTTGGATTGGGTCAAACCCTTCGTATCTGATTCAAAGAAATTCCACTCTATTGTAGATCCCCGGCTGGAGGGACAGTACTGTAAGAAATCAGCTCAGAGACTAGCATCATTAGCCAACAAGTGTCTTGCAAAGCAACCCAAAAACCGCCCCAAAATGAGCGAGGTGGTTGAGATACTAGGTAGTATCATTGAGGAGGCATCAGCTCAGGAGGAAGCAACCGATGAAGGCAAAGATGAAAGCAAAGAAGTTGAAGGAGAAACGGAGCCTATGAAACCCGGAAACAATTACCTGAGAAAGGTGTTGGAGATAAAAGAGAAGGTGAACTTGAGGAATAAGTCCATTGGGAAATTAGAATGGAAACACTGGACTCCTGGGTTAGTAAGAACTTCATGATGAAAACTATGCATCCCACTCTCTCTCGCTGCCGTTTGCAGGCGACCTGAAGTTCAGCCGTTATTAAAGCTTATATTATACCTGTTACTCTCACCCGAGGATGAATTATTCAAGTCGATCCTCATTTCCCCTCCCCTCGAAGTGGCTGAGCAAGAAAGTCGAATTCATAGTTGTAAATATGAGGTACAACTAGTGCAAAAGAAGGCTCCTGCATCGAGGGCATGCTTCGATTTTGGTTAGAGTTTTGCCATGAATCCTGATTCGTTCTTGTCTCTCGGATGTTGTAATTGCTCAAGATGTGAGTTTTTACTTAGGCCTAGCGAAGTTGACCCAAAGGCACAAAACCGGTCTTTTCATCCGTACGAAATAATTTGATTATTTGGACCCAAAATTTGAATTGATCCGGAAATAACTTCCAAGAAGCACAAAGCCTGGATGCTCTCTTCAGGGGCGTGTGTCCTTGTCCAAAATGTACTGGACCTCGACACTCAAATGCATGCCAAAGCATATGCCAAAGCCTGTGCGTACTCGAAAGATCATTTGTCGGCCTATTGGTGTCTCGTATCAGTGGCTGTGTTTTCTTGCTAAATCAAATCAGACTCTCACTTTTTTTCCGAAGTAGTTTTTCTTTGCAAGATAAATTTGTAAAACTGAAATTAACCATCCTAAAAGCTGATGGAATCTGAAAGCGGCCCATCCTAACACCGGAACTTGAACCAATAGATCTGTCTACCTAGTCCGGCTTTACTCCACTTAGGGCCTGTTCTTTTCGTAGGTAAATTAGGGTGGGTAAAAGGGTGAAATAGATTGAAGTAGGTAGAAATAGGTTGAATTTTTTTATGTGATAAATTGAACTTGGTTAAAATAATGGAAGTGAATTGAAGTGGGTTGAAGTCGATTAAAGTGGGTTGAAGGGGGTTGAAGTTGGTGTTTTAGAATTGATTTACGAAAAGAACGAGCCCTTGTGTGAGAGAATTAGCAATAGGTTCCCATTCCCCACCATCATTCATGGGCACACACAGTTTGCTGAACAATGGACAGCTTAGATGTACTTGATGATGGTGGTAAATACACTCAGCTACAGCCCACCCATTGGAAGGAGGCCAAGACCCTCTACAGAAGATGTTTTAGCCAGTGAGGATGTCCATTTATCTATTGGACCCCATCACATGTGGGTACATAATTGGGAGACGAACATGAATCGGTTCATGTTGACCTATATAATAAACAAGTTAATTTCATATCAAAGACAATAGGATCTCAGTCAAAATTGAAAAAAATTGCATTTTAATGTTAAATAGTCAAATCATATCAAGAGAAATGAGAGCCACAGAATTGTTGAACAGAAAGTGCATGTGAAAGCAAGGCTGGCATACTTGCTTTTTGCATTTTAATTACGAAAATCGATCTGAGAAAGGGTCGTCATCAAATCTTGAAGCATGTTTTCACGTGTTACTGTGGTAATATGTGGCTGCTAGCTAATACCAATACAATACGTAAAATCTTTGGCAGTTGTCATGAAATATCAGAAGAGTTTGAAGCTTTGAATCCTACTTACATCGGCATCGATCTGTCAATTGTTACCCAATATTGGGATGGATTTGAAGCTTTGAATCCTACTTACATCAATATCTGTGCCGGGGGGGGGGGGAATATGAATGATAATGTAAACATACATTATCCTTATAGATTTCTGTATTCGGTAGGAATTCTACTATCTATCTTGTCCCAACAGAGCTGGCAAAGAAAATAGATTTAAAAAGTTCTTGATATCTGATTACAACCAAAACAGCAAAACTTGTACATTACATTCATCTCAGTACATTACATCAAATACCCTCAAGATTCGAGCTTGATCAGTTCTCCATAGTCGTCTTTAACTTGGAGATACCCTGTGGAAATTACATTAGTTGAACACCACCTGTACATGCACTGACCAAAATGTATTACAATTCTCCATCTGAACATACCACAGTACACAACTACACAAGAGAACAACATTCACTGGCCACTGCAAATTTCTCCAGAAATACTAACAAGATAAGACTTTTATCGCATCACAGAGGCCGCCCAACCCAATCTTTTTCTCGTTCAGTGATAAAGCGAGAGTTTACTATACTCTAGGATCAGACGCTACAGATTTCAATTTTGCGTTTGATCTACTGCTGTTGTCATCTGCACCACTTCTTCTCCTAGACCTCCTCCCAGTACTAGAACTGGTACGAGTATTGCCAGTTTCCCTGGAGGACTCTTGGAGCTGTTCCAACTCTGTTACTACCTCTGCCATGGTAGGCCTGAACTTGGGCTCCGCTGACAGGCATTGGAATGCCAGGGTGGACACTTTGAATGCGGCATCCAAACTGTATTGACCTTCAAGACGGCTATCCAGGATTCGGAAGATTTTCCTCTTGTTTGTGAGGCAAGGCCGAGCCCATTCCACTAGGTTGTGCTCCCCAGATGGGCGGTTCTTGTCCAGTGCTCTCCGGCCTGATAACATCTCAAGCAGAACCACTCCGAAGCTGTACACATCACTCTTAGCCGTCAAGTGACCTGCAGTTGGAAACAAAGTCGATAATAATCCAGAACATTGCACATTTGAGATGTGTGGCCGTAGGGAATCAAGAGAATGCATTTCAAAGATCAAGTAAGATTTTTGTTTCATTGCCGTATGCTGGAGATTTGACTTAGTCTGCTATGACAAAGTGTACATCATGCTCCTGGGAGCATGTATAGCCGGGAGCCTAAATCATGATGTACACAGATTAAAAAAGATTACGCCAAGGTAAATTCTTTAGTTGTTGGAATCAAATGGTAACCCAACCTAGGGGGAGGGGGATGGACTGTTCAAGCAAATTGTACAAGCCCACTAGCACATTAAAAAAAAAGTGTGCCTTCTAAACGCTTTGAAGATGATAGAAAAGAAAAGAGACAGAAGACATTCAGACAACAGTATTCAAAAGAGTGTTGTTCAAGCATGCAATTTGTATGAGGACGTCGTTTTATGTTGTTATGTGAGCATAACATGCATCCTATAGGGAAAGAATACGGCATATCCATAGGTACCCATAAAATGAGTGTGAAAGAGACATGACAGTGCACATGCAGCCACAATACCTGTGGCTAGATACTCTGGAGCAGCATATCCATAGGTACCCATAACACGGGTCGATACGTGACTTTTATCGCCAACAGGCCCATCCTTGGCCAAGCCGAAATCAGAAAGTTTTGCATTGTAATTCTGCAATTTATTGGAAATAAATAGTAGTCACAATCACTGAAACCCACGAGTGTTAATATGGAAATCTTACACCAGCAATAAATTGCAGTCCTGCATATACCCAGAAGAGAAGTTTACGATCCAAATGAGACTTACTGAGTCGAGGAGGACATTAGAGGTCTTGAAATCCCGGTATATGACTTTTGTTTCGGCACTATGAAGAAAGGCTAGACCCTTTGCAGCTCCAAGAGCCACCTTCATTCTAAGGTTCCAGGAAAGAGGCTGAAAATAGGAACCTCCTGATAAGGCAGAAATAGGTGAAATTGGTTTAAAAAATCCTAAACTTGCATTGATTATTCGGATCGAAGTTAAACTTGAACATTGAAATAGAAAAGGAAATCATACGTACTTCTGAACAAATGGTTCTCCAAGCTGCCCCGAGGCATGAATTCATACACCAAAAGACGGTGCTCATCTTCGAAGCAATATCCAATCAACTTCACTAGGTGAGGATGATAGAGTTGTCCAAGGTAATTGACCTCTGCCTAGCAAACCGAAAACATAAGCACATGAGTAAATTTTGCCCTCCTTTTTTGTGAGGACAATATAAACTTACAACTAAGAAACCCTTTCTTACAAGGTTTCTACTTAATGCATCCTCATTCAAACCCAATATGACCAATTTCTGTTCTTTAGTATCAAAGACCCCCAAATTAGATCACAGATATACAGTTGCATCTTAGATCACGGTTGGAATATTGAAACTCACCAACCATTCCCTATGACCTTGAAGGCTCTCTTGATTCAGTCTCTTGACAGCAATCACCATCCCTGTCCCTGGCTTGGTGGCAGCATACGAGTGCTCGTCGATCCACCCCTTGAAAACCGACCCAAAACCGCCCTCGCCAAGCACACTATCAGGCCGGAAGTTCCTGGTGGCCGTTTTGAGCTCAGAGAAGCTGAAACTCTTCAAATTGGGAGACTGAAGAATCTCACCCTCACTCCTTGGGGTTGGGGGCACTGATGAAACTTTACTACTAGTGATACTTGGATTATTTCCCTCTCCGCTTACCTCTTTTGTCTTTACCCCTAAACAAACAAACACACAGACAATCATGGGTCATAAGCAATTAATGGCAATACAAGGCTACTAACAAATGTAGGGCCAAATTCAGTCAGCTCAAGATAAGGAGAAATGGGGTGATTTTGACAGGCTGATCATAATTTGAATTTAAATTTGGAAGATGTGCAAAAGCCAAGATATCAGAACAGCCAAAAATCTGCATGAAGCAAATATGCAACCAATTTGTACAGGAAAACTTAACATAAAATTTTCCTTTTTAGCATGCATCAGATTTCCAAGAGAGCATCCCAAAAAATGCCAGATCACCCAAATATGGAAAGGAGAGCACAATAAATTTCAACCAACTATGGCATCCAACATATATTCCCACAAACTTAGAAATGTTAGCAGACAGATTACATATGTAGCAACACAATATGCAGAACAAAAGCAAAGGAGGAGAGAGAAAAGCAAGGGTTTTCAGCGTTTTCTTTTTTTTAAAAAAAAAATTAATACCTGTGTGAGCAGGGCTCTCAGCCTTGATGCGAGCACTAAGACAAATACCCATCACAACCCAGAACTTGCTTCACCCAAAATCAACCAAAAACCCTCAGAATCAATTGATATGCAGAACAAAAGCACCCAACTTTGAAATTCAAAGCTGCCAGATTACCCAGAACAGGATCAAAATCCAATCACCTGGAACAACCAAATACAATACAACCCACTTGAGAACTTTTCATGAATAAACAACTATAAAAGAGAAAGATAGAAAGAAAGAAGAAAGGTCCCCCAAAAGGCAAAAAGGAAGCCACTACCTGGCCAATTTGACTGAACAACTAATCAAGGGTGGGTTGAATGAAGCTTCAAACCACAACTAGTTCTATGGAGAGAGAGAAATTAAAAGTGGGTGAAATGGGAAGCAAGATAGAAGTTGAGAAGCAGACAAATAGCCACTTATTGATGGCGGGTTGAAGCCACCTTCTCTCTCTATTTCTCTCTGTGTATGGCGTGCTGAGAAGCTCAAACATGGAGTGTAAATTTGTGTCTGGTATTTAAAATTAGTCTATGGGTGTAGGACCCGACAAGCTTGGTAAGGCTTTCCTGGGCCGTCTGATTTTTGCCTAAAGATTCCATTTGTTCATCAAATTGCCCCCAAAATTCATATTTTAAAAAGTTACTGCTGTCAGAGCTGTGACGTCGGTCTAGTAGCTTTGGATAAGTGGGTAACAATAGTTGATCGCATGGGTAAAGTTCTAATTCGAGTTTTATAAATGACGGAAATTTAGAATGGGATAAATTGATTATTTATGGATTAATAAAGTTTAGTTTAGTGTAACTGTAGAGGGTAAATGACAGAAAAAAAGAATGACTCTTCATTCAAGTTTTAGATTTCATTCAAAGGAAGTTGTTGTTCCTAATACAGTGGAACAACTTTTTGTTGGTTTTTAAGAAATTCAACTGGTATTGAGAGTTTCATCACTTGTTAATGATTATAATGATATTATTATTATTATTATCAGAACTTAGTTAAAATTGTCATTGATAGCGTTTATAAGGTGCACAACTTTTTAGAAAATCATAAAATAGTAAAAGATAAAAAAAATCGCATTTTGGGGTTAAAAAAACTCTAGAATGTCAAAAATATAATTACTACAAAAGCTTCTTATATATACAGAGACAGTCTTGTCTATAGAAACAAAGTTGCCTACTTTTGGATCTCTCCAAATCCCCTAAAAAGAAGACCGATATTAGAAGTAGTTATAGTTGTAGTTGTTATAAGGTCTATATGTGTACATATATACACACACATGCATATCTATATGTGTTCTTATATATATATGGAGTGCCAACCTGTTTATCTATTAAAATCCTGGGTTACTAAGTTACTAATATTTTTATAAACTTTTAAATAACTTTAATCACTTAATTAAGATTATCCCCGCTCTTCCACATCAATCTCTCTCACACCCAAACTCAGTAATTGTTAGGCTTCCATTGCCTTCCCCCACAAATATGGTATTTTGAGGGCTAGGATGGTCGGTTTTCGACCATCTTAGCCTTCTTATTTACTGTCTTCTTTTTTCTTTTAGTAACATGCCCCATGTATTCAGCAATCGTACACAAAAATGCCCCCTGAATGGCCATAAGTATCCTGTGGGTCACTCACTTCCAAGTTAAACATGCCCTCTGTTAGGGCACCCATACATTCATGCATGTATATAGTCACATAGATTCACAAAAAAATGAATGCATGATACATGGAGCATTAATTGTTGTCAAATATTGGCACCAAGAGAGCAAGTTTGAGTCCCAATAAATGCATGGTTGACTTATGTTCGATCTACTGCATCCCCAACCACTAGCATTGTACAGCTGTATTCATTGATTTGTCTGGTCAAATATACTGTGGTATATGCTAATATTTTATGGATTCAGTAATCGTACAACAGTTATATTACAGATTTGAATTTATATAAATTTAGTGGCGTAATGTAATTTAAATTAACGAGGATTGATTCTTTTAAAAAGGGCAATCATAAAAACAGGGATGGTTATTATATATGATAATTCATGTTGTATGACTTATAATATTCGTTACCGCAATTTAATAGTGAGGTCTTGTCTTACAACCTAGATTTTCTAGTTCAACCCATGCGTGAGATTATTCTTTTGTTAATTAAGAAGGAATCATATTTTAATCGTGATTTTAGAAGAAATTTCATTTTAAGTTGTTTAGGTTGGTTCACATAATTCAATACTTGTTAATTTCTATTAAATAAGATACGTACATGTATACCATTTGAGTATGATAAATAGCAAAATTTTGTACTTGAAGAATACTTGCTTAGAATAGGGAATGAGTTATATCAGCTCATGAGATCTTTTTTTAAAAATTTTTTATGCAGTAATATTTTTCTCTAGATCCAATGATCCATTGTAGAGCACAATCCACACTTGAAGATCATGATTGTGCATGGATACATTCAATAATAATCTTATAGTCGCACGAGGAAGGGAGAATATACATGACGCCTAGTTATCCCAAATAGAATGTAATTTATGAAAGCGGGATCCATATTGAAAGAAGTTGTTGTTGTTGTATTGCTAATGCAGGTTGGTCCAAGCACTTTAGTACTCATCATATCTGTCAAATAAGATTCCTGAATTGAAGTTTTGTGCATGAATAAACACGTGAGTAGAACGAGACAGCTACCTTGATTCTCATTAAAGGGGAGCAAAATTTAATTTGTAGAGTTTGGGTACGAATTGATGATGAACACTCGACAATAAATAGACTTGGAAAAAGTGATTTGAACGCAACATAACGATCCAAACTTAATTAATGACCTGAAATAATACTCAAACAGACATTTAGGCTTCATTTGGTCCTTATTAAATTCGGTGGAAAGAAAAGTTGAAGGGAAAAAAAAAAGTAGGAAGAGAGTGAGTTTTTTTCCTCGTGTTTGAATTGAGGAAAAAACACAAGAATTTGGATAAAAATTTGAATGTTGATGAACTACTTGAATCAGATTAATGTCATCTAAGCAATGTGAGGTTGGAGGAGATTGAGAATTTTCCTCAAACTTTCCTCACAATTTTATGAGAAAAATTTTATCACTTGCTTCTAACAACCTAACTTTCTTCCATATTTTTTTTTTCTGTGTGATTTTTTCTAAACCAAACACAAGAAAAAAAATAACTTTCCCAAATTTCTTTTTTTTACCAAATTTTTCAAGGTCCAAACGGAGCCTTAAAATACGTAATCTAAGATCGACTCGAAAATGATCGGACCTAAACCGAACCTGACCTAATGTTCTTCCCCAAAGTTACTTTTACCTGTCAAAAAAGATTACGACCCAATCTGAAACTAAAATCAAATTAAATCTTTTCAATCCCATAATTAATATGACCCAAAATCGATCGGAACGACTTTTCGCCAAGCCCAGCAGTAATCATGTGGCGCGAGACAATAATGGGCTAGTGGCTTATCCCTAGAACAAGTTGCAACCTGAAAATCGAATTATTAATAATTAAAATTAAAAATTTACTAGGGTTTGTCCTTCTTGTTGTGATTGGATTGGGACTTTTGACTTTGGGTGCCATCCCCCCCTCTGTGTTCTGACTGTGGTCTCGCCCAAAATGTGCTCGAGTCGAGTTTGACTACATATTGCTTTTGCTTGCCCTGCCCACCAAACTGTATTCTACTTGTCAGCTCTATTCACGTGTGCTCTGCTGCACACAATCATTCCATACCTACAAGCCCATAATCGTCCTCACATATATTTGGCTTGTATTATCACCATTTATATACCATACATTTGTAAATACGTACCCACGTAAATTACATAATATAATTCATTTATGTCACAAATAAATATAAATAAAAAGTGTCACGTGATTTATAAAGTAAGTACTATTTATCTAGAAATATGATACAGATTTATCGTATTATTATCATATACTATTGTGTAGGATTATCTAAAGTTAGTAAACACTATTGTGTAGTTGAGGTACAACTAACATTTATATTGTAGGTCGTTGATGTAACGTTTTTGAAGTAATCCAAGCAAACTTTTGTGAATGAGGATACTATAAAGAATTTAACATTTAAAAAGAAATTGGATCAATATTTTTGACCTTGTTTTGGTTTTTAAGAAATTCCCTCTGGTCATCGTTCAATTATTCAAACATACTCCTTTAGGTGGTTTTTATTTTTTGAAAAAGGAAAGAAAAGCTCGCTTTTATTAGCAATGGTAATGCAAAGGTTATTTCTAATCTCAATTTGTAAGTGGCAATTGCTCTGTGTTCTCTTACTACACTTTAAAAGAAGACTACGCTCTTCTCTTACTTCTGTTTCTCCTTATCAAAAGTATACAAGATTTACTGTATGTAATTAAGAGTTTATCGGTAAATACCATCTTTATTACATGTATAAAATTATGTTAAGATCATTAATTTTATTCATCACATTATTCACATAGTATTGTCAATTTTTTCTCGGAGTACTACTATGTCGTCATCAGTTTCCGGTCAAACAACGAGATGCTTTTTTATGGAAATAATATTTGTAATTCTTTATTCAATACTCCGTTGAATTTTGCTTTCCACCATGCAATGTGTTGGCACGATATATGGTACTAGTCAATGACATGTTTGACAATTTTCTGAGTTCCTCTTTTCAGTTGCAGTCTCCCCCCCCCCCCCCCCCAGGAGGGTTTGGTCGAAATACGACCCATCAGTACTCCCTTTATTTATTTGCATTTAAAAAAAAAGGTTTTTTCTTGGCCCAAATTTAATTTATCTATCATATTTTTGGAAATATATACTCTTAAATGCTACATCAGTAAAAAAATATATTAAAATATTTTATATAAAAAAATCCAGAAAAAAAATATACGTGGCAATGGAAAACATATGCTTCTAAGAACAAAAATTTACCGTCCAAATCGCTACAAGTCATCAAATCTATAGACCCGAACTTACAATATAAGTGCTTGTCCGTGAGACTGTTGCTTCCTGTTCCTGATTCCCTCATCTGGCAAAAGTAAGTCTAAAGATAGATTTCACAGGCGGAATAGATTTCAACAGACATGAAAAGCTCTTTACAGCTCAACAAAGAGCATAGCCAGTTACAGCCACCAGTATCATATGACCAATTGACCAGGACGTGCAAAAAGTCTAAAGAGTATCTCTATACTGAAAACAATAAAGTGTAACACGGGAAGAGAAAACGAGGGCCATTTATTGGTATTGCAAACCTTTTCACTCAAAAGTAAATATCAAGCCGAGTCTCAGGATTCAAATGTTCAACAGCTTGAAAAAAGAAGTTCGTTCTAAAAGGCTGTCGCTTTCAAAACCAGATGGATCTGAAATTCACAATGGACGCAGCTACTTCATCTAAGCACTCTTCTTCACTGTTGCAGAGTTGATGATGTCAACGAACTCTGGCTGAAATCAGAAAAGCGTGTGGTTAGAACTGGAGCATACTGATTGTTTGTAATTTCAACAAGGCTGGAATTCACAGATGCCAAATCTCACCTTCAGGGAAGCGCCACCAACCAAAAATCCATCGACATCTGGTTTTGCGGCCAACTCTTTGCAGTTTGCGCCATTCACTGAGCCTGCGGATAAAAACCAGGTCGGTTTGAGAGTAGCTTCGAGCATGATTTAACAATGCGTTGGAACGGAGATGCGTTGCTCTCCATTGTCCATCAATTCAAGATGACGTGCACAAGAAGAGGGAGAACAAGTAATATGCGATACAAATCCCGCCTCTTGGGAATAACCAACAAGATCCAGTTGATTCGGATAATACAAGTTTTCAGTTTAGTCAAATCCAAATACCTCCATATATGATTCTCGTAGATTCAGCAACTTCAGCACTGACGTTGTCCTTGAGCCATTTCCTCAATTCAGAATGAACCTGTTGAGAGTACAACCAGAAAAGACAGAAGGTTCAGACACAATGCATCACTCAGAATCTGCTTGAATGTCTTGTTTAGAACTGCTCGAACAAACATCAATAATAAACATCCACAGATTCTGACTGAAATCAATGCGTAATTTGAAAACCAGAACCAGCACAAGCAAATTTATTACTTTGGTAGAAGCTAGTAAGTACTGGGAGCTTCAAACAAAATTGTAAAGGACAAGCTTGGCAAAGGCTGGACTTACTTCCTGAGCTTGAGCAGGGGTTGCAACCTTTCCAGTTCCAATGGCCCAGACTGGTTCATACGCAATGACGACATTGTCCCAGTTTGATATGCGGTCTGCAGAAATAACATTCAACTGACTAATCATTAATCATGAAATTTGCGCCAATAAGGAAAAGCTATGGGATGATCTCCCTTGAGCTACTGTAGAAGCCAGACAACTGTCTGCAAATAAAAGCATGCTCACCAGCGATGGCTTTTGTCTGAGCTGCAACAACTTCCATTGTAGACCCTGCTTCACGCTGTTCCAAAGTCTCGCCAACACAAGCTATGACTTTCAGGCCTTGAGATAGTGCATATGCAACCTTGTCTGCGACGAACTGAAACAGGGATGAAAAGAATAGTATAGTCACACAGATGTTTATATGATCAACGAGCAAGTCATACTGTAACAGCTGACAAGCATCCATGAGTTTCTCAAGGTGGGAGAAAGTACATCATTTGTTTCATTCAATAGGGCTCTTCTCTCTGAATGACCAAGGATGACCCAGTTAATACCCAAATTGACAAGCATCTCTGCACTGTAACAATGAATCGAGGCAGCAAGATAGCAGCACAAAGAAAGAGTTTCTCATCAGCAACTAACAATTGAAAGCAATATGCATGAAGACAAATGACTTACAGATGTAAAACATAAACCAACACTCAAATCAAAGAAAATAAAGAAACTATACACAATGATAATTATGCAAACATATTCAGCTGCAATGCTACCACTTTATGACTGTAGATTTTAGAAAACAATTTGTCTTCTTTATACTTTACATCTTGTATAATTCTTCTCCGCATCAACACACAGATAAATACTGCAATATAAGGCACCACTATTAAGCATTCGGAATCTTTGTTAGTTTAGATGAGCTAGCATGCATGTTGCCTCTCAAAATAAAGTAGAATGATCCAGTGAAAAAGCGTGAGGAAGAAGACAAGTGCATCTAAAATTTTTCCAGGACTCGCATAATAATAGTGAACAGCAATGTTATCCATGGAAGCATCAACATACTCATATGATAGAAGAAATGAAGGCCCAAAAAACGAAGTTCAAAGCAAATTGAATCCAGAGAGGGGGAAAAAAAGAGACTGTCACCTACAAAAGGCAATGCTAGAAACAGCAAGGCAGTGATTTGGGCTCCATTTTTTAAGGGCTCAAGGAACTCAAAGATTCAGAGTTGCTGTTCGTGAAGGACTTCTAGAAATGTATGAGATCAAAATATGAAATTCTTCTATAGTTTCTAAGTACTCATGTCTCTTTCAGGTGCTGGATACATATGAATATCTGGTACAGGTGCGGCAAGTCAAGCCATGCAGATGAAACTGTAGTTTGAAATTAAGACCACCTACTAGACTTGGGAGGAGAGGCGAATGGGTGGAACATAAGCGTTTGGTGCATTAGACAACACGATACTTTGATTCCAAGAAGTTGATGTTAACATTAAGAGCAAAAGATGTGACACAATTGCTCAATCTAGCAGCAAGTTTATCAGTCACAGCTTGAAACTTGAAAGGGTAACATAAAAAATACACAGAAGATTAACAAAGCTATCTGACAGAAATAATCAGCATAGAGGCTGCGCTGACAATCGAAGTTTGGATTAAATCATCACATACCTAACTTCACCAGTAAAGGCACCACCCTTGCGGACCCAGCAATTTTGTGCAGCCACATGGAAGTCAGACCTCAACAAGCTTTTTACAAAGGTAAGAAACACAAATGGAGGGCTGACGACAACCTCTGCAAAGACAAGCAAATTTATCCTATCAAAACCAGAAATCTTTTGCTCTTTCAATTAACTAACTTATCGTGCAAGGTTCTAAAATAGTTGAGCACATCAGGGCAAGCAATAAAATGAAAATCAAACAGCATAGTTTAGCCTTTGTCTGGCACTCTTTTCAGTAAAAATAAATTTCTAACAACGCTGGTTCTCATAAGCCCCTTGAAGCAACAAATGCAATAGCCAAGAAAGCAATCATGCTAAAAGCTTCTTCCTTTTTTTTTTTTTGGTTGGGGGAGGGGATCTGCTAAGAAATCCATGCAGACTGTGAATTCCTAAAAGAGACATGGTGGAGTACAAGTACTTATAAACAATTTTAAGAATGATAATCATGAAGCTCCGCAACTACTTATGCTTTTCTCAAGCATAGGGTTTAGATCATATTTGAGCTCTCCAATATTGAAAATTTTTTATATGGATGAGATCAATAAGTATCATGAGGTATCCATCATGATCTCTTGAGTAAAAGAGAAAAGGAGTTTCTTTTGTTTCCCCTCTTTTCTTCCCCCACATTGGAAATTTATTTGGCCATGATTATAGACTTGCTCATGAAACCAGAAGTTCAACTCGAAAAATTTTGCTCTTAGCACAGAAGGAATTATCACTGCTTGACCATAGACCACCAGCATTTGCTTATACATAGGGTTGGAATTTTATGTGGCCATGATTATGGACTTGCTCAGGTGATCTGATTGTGAAATCAGAACTCAAACCCCCCCCCAACACCCCCGCCCCCCAAAAAAAGAAAAAGAATTTACTCTTAAACACAGAATGAATTATCACTATTGGACCATAGACTGCTCAACATTTGCTTATGCAGAGGGAACTTGGAAGTAACTAGAGCAAGTGGTTGACGGAAGAAACATCAAACGTGGTTATATCATGGCACATAGAATATCCAGGAATACAATCACGCGCTGAGAACTTATAAGATTCAGACATACGGGCTTCCTGAAGGCTATACGTGATGGTCCTGCTGGATGTCATATGAAGCATCCAGCACTTATCTTTCAGGTTAAATGCTATTACCTTCAGATCACGTGCTATAAGTGAAATCGCTCCTCCCAACCCCACAAAGAAGCAGCCCCCCCCCCCCCCCCCAAAAAAAAAAAAAATCAATGGCAAATCTCATTGTCACACTTCTTTGGCCATTATCCAAAGTAACTGTCAATATATCAACTTTTAACTAACATCAATAATGTTTTCACATTAAGCAGTTAAGCAATAATTCTTCTATGTAAAACATTAACTTTTGTTTGATACTCACCCACTTCATCTTCTGAAGGAACTTCAGCTGCATTCAATACAGTTACGAGCTTCTTCACTTCCTCAGTGGTTCCATTCTGAAAACAAACGCAGTTATTTCAGCCCTAACTTTTGCATTTAAATTAAAAAAAAAAAGAACTATGCAACGAGTCAATGACCTCTAATTAAATCGAAGCTAGTTGCAGATATCCTCTTTTCATAATAACAGAAGGCATTGTTCACCAACCTCAGAAAACATGCATATGATACAACAGTGAACAGTAGCTCCATATACAGACACAAAACACCTTAGAATGGTTCAAGGACACTCTTAATAGATCTACACATTCTCCAAAACCTTAAACCTCAGAGATGACGCGAACAGCCAATCAACAAGCCAATTGCTCAAAGCATCGTTCAGAATATTTTTAGAACTGTTTGCTTAATTAACTAATTCCATAGAAACTCACAATAACATCCAAAAAGCTATACAAATTACAGTTCAAAATGTAAAAATCGGTCAGAATAAGAGCTAGTACAAATGGCAGGTCAAAACTCGCTCAAATCAATTCAAACAAATTAACTGAAAAGCAGCAATTTAGACTCTAGCAATGGTCAGTAACTCGAATTCGTCGCTCACTTAGATTTCAACCATTGATTACAGTCAAACTGAGCATAAAAAAACTCCAGATATGTAAATCTGGTGAATCAAATCAACAGCAATCCAGAATTCCAGATTCAAATGACGCTAAACTGATCAGCACAACAGATACAACCACAAAGATATCCAAAGGAGAAGATCAAAGTACGACGAATCACAATAAACAAATCAAATCTACAAAGCAGATTAGTAAGAGTACGATCCTTGCTTCTACTGCAAAGTTCAATCGAATTGCAATAATTCATACAGAAATTCAGAGAAAAATAAAGAGAGAAAGACTTACGCATTTCCAATTGCCGCCGACGAAGAATTTCCTGGCCATTTTTGCTGTGAGAGAGACAGAGATAGAGAGAGAGAGGGAGAAGTAGTCGAAGTGGATGATGCCTCAGAGTGTCAGTGCCTTCTCTGCGTTTGTGGAGGTCGTATTATAAAGGAGAGTGGACTGTGCTCGCGTTTTACCACAAATGCCCGTTTTTGCGTTGTTTGTTCTCCAAGAAATTAATTGGATTAATCTTTAATTATTAGCTTCTTGCAAAATGAGTATTTGTACATTAACGCATTTTTTTGGGATTGCAGTTTAATTACCATTCAAAATTATTTATTGACTTAAAATCATATGGAAATTCTGTACTAAAAGAGTCATTGGATTTTTTCGTTTAAAACACTTTAGTTTTTGAAGTAAGTATTTTTTTTCCCCTTTCGATGCAATTCAATTCACTGTCAAATTATAACAGTATTTTAATCGATATATCTGGAATGATCTTTTTTTAATAACTTTAAGGCACAAGATATAGTAACTTTTTAATAAAAAAATAGAAAAAGAAGAGAATTTAAATGAGACAATAAAACTCGATGTGATGACGCATAACAGTTCTTGAAATCAGAGGACACATAGGTTTAATTATTTTTAGTTCTTTTTGGTCCGTTAAAGGCATAATATGAATACTATACAATATAAATAGGAAAAATTAACTTCACAAACAATACGCTCAATCAAAAGGTCATTGACTGTAAATTTGTTTAATGTATTTATTTTTTTACAATCTCTTCTTAATTTCATGTATGATGACATATTTCGATGGATTATTCTATTTAAAATCGAAAAAATAGATCAAAATACAATGATGAAATGACATTTACAGCTATCTTTAAGAGTAGGAACTACACAAAACACTGAGATTCTAAAAACCAAACCTATTTTTCTTCCCTTTCATTTTTAAAGTCAATTCTATCTCATTTTCATAATCAATCCACTAAAAGCAATCAATAAAAAAAAAACAAAATAAAAATTATCACCAAAAAAACAATAGGAGATATTCATCACATACACACAAATGAAGGACCCCCCTCCTTTGTTTTTAATAAATAAACAAACAGCCAACTGTTACAACAAGAATAAACCACCCTGGCCTGTATTATCAAGCTCCCATCATGAGTCATGGTGTCTCAAAATTGTTAAATAATAAATTTTAAAAAATGCAATAAAATAAATAGTGGTGTTTGAAGTTCTTTCTACTATTATATATGAAAAATAACTTCATAATGGTCAGATTCAAGCAATTATTTGAGGCTTCCACCTGCACTTCCAATGTGTTGACTAAAATTAATGTTAATATTCACATTATTTTTCATTTACAGCATTTTTAGATCATGTAGTTGTCAATGTCAAGCCATGAGAGAGAGAGAGGACCAAATTATATATATATATATATATATATATATATATATATATATATAGAGCACTGGTATGTCAGTGAAATCAGCCTCTCTACGGGCAGTGATATCGGTTGAGGTAAGGCTGCTTACATCTGGATCTCCCCAGACCCTGCGTAAGCAGGACCCATACTGGGAGCTGTTGTTGTTGTTGGTGGTGGTGGTGGTATGTCAGTGGGCTGGGTTTAATGTGCCTGAGGGCCATATGGGCTGGGCTCGGATCCAATAAAAGGTTTGAACGTTAAAATTTTCTTGTGTGGGCCTTGAAGTTAGGCCTATGGGGACCACTTGTGAAAGAGATAATAAAGAATGAGGAGTGATCGAAGAGCAAATAGCTCTCAACTAGGAGTGGTAAAAATTCAAGCTTGGGTTAGTTCCGAGTTGGATAAATTAGACCGTGTCTAAAATTCGAATGACCCGTACTCAGTTTCGGTTAGGACAATGAAATCTGAAAAATATTATATTTAAATTAAAAATTCGAGCGAAAATTCATAATTATATCCAAATTTTCTAGGGTCGAACAAATTCAAATAATTAAATTAGATAAAATTTTAACGACCATATTTTTATGTTTTTGTAGTAGTTTAGACTTCTATATGTTATCTTTCTTTTCTAAAAGTTAAGGTTGTTATAAGCTAGTAAGCAACGAATAAGGACATGCTTTACTTGCAATCTTTTTAGCATCTTGCTGTGAAGCTTCTACTAGAATTTTAGGTTCATTGTGATGTGATATCTCTTAGCAATTAGTTCCCTTATAGATGACTATAGTACTAATATAGGTTGGTTCAAGTGGTTTAACACTTGTTCATTTTAAGCAAGCTTTCAGGTTCGAGTCTTGTGAATGGAGAAAATTTGTGATGGGAGAGTTTTATCCATTGTTTGACTAACAATAGCTCGACTCCTATGAAATGGAGGATCTAAGATTTAAAAAAAAAAAAGATGACTATGGTGCCTTTAAAAAAAATATGAAAGATAAAGTTGCTTTTATTCCATTTGTCCAACGAGCATAACTTATATAATAAGACCAAGTACCTTGTGTAACATATGGAAGAGTAAATCTAAATCAATGCTAATAAACTACTAAGCATTGTTCTCACTATCAATTAGTTTTTTTTTAAAAAAAAAAATTATATAGCACCTCAATTTAAGGCAAATAAAGTGTATAAGTAACAAATGCAGCGGAATTAAAATGGGAAATCTAGAAATTCATGGATTCCACATGAGTTTTTTCTGTGCTACTTATAACGAAATACAACCTAAAAATTGGGGGAAAAATAATTCTAAACATCATGTGTGTGTCTCTCCATCATGAAACTTGTATATTTTACCTACAACAACAACATGTATATCCAGTAATGAAAAACTAGATCTCAGTCTCCCGAGAATCACGATTGAGCTTGGCAGGTTTTTGTTACAGTCTCTGATTTCACCAGTTTTTTAGGAGTATTTTCTGCACAGTTGTTCACAAAAACATCCATTAATTTGCACGTATTTGTCAATTTCCCAAACAATTACAGGTATTTCTATAGAAGGTCTAAATTAAATGAAACAATCACACCTAAATTATGAGGCGCAAAGTTATAATTACATTACATATGTAATTGACTCATTGTCGCCTGACAGCAACAAAGACAGCAACTACTATCAATGTGAATTCTTCTTTTACAAAGGTCTGATTTCGACATAAATATTGTATAGAGCCATAACAAGACCGCCTTATTCAACTCATCATAATAATGATTTATTGATCCCTGAAATTAATTAGTTAATTATGGAAAATGCATGATTTGGGATATATATAATGGGACATACCCTTGAGTTTAGTCATTCTCTTCCTAGTTTGTTTGGACACCTTCTTCGATTGAGCAGCAAGATATTGAAGAACCTCATCCTTCGATCGAAACTTCTTCCATTTTGGACTACAATAAGTCTGCACCATTTACAATTTACCACACCACTTTTTTGTCATCAACAACTTCGATAATAGTCTATTGAAGACGGTGTCTCTACAAGTAGTCATATACGTAGAGATAAGACTGCCTACATCTGAATCTCCTCAAATCTCCAAAAAGCGAAACTTACACAGGGAACTGTTGTTATAAAAAATTAGCAAAAAGAAAACTGAATGGAAGCACTTACCACATTAGTAGGGTCATCGTAACTACGATCAATGTACCAGTCATCTGGCAGCCAATCAGGCCATACTGTTAATATTTGGGACTGTGCAACCTCTTGGGGGGCATTATTTTCTACTGATATTTTCTTTTCTTCTCCATTACTATGATTTTCTGCGAAATTTTACACATAATAATAGAGTTTATTTTTATATATGGGGAACTGATGTTAATTAAATTAAAATTTAGTAAATTATCGTATTTTATTTTTTAAAAAAGGGGGTTGTATACACACCTTTGAGCTTAGTGATTTTCGTCTTTCTGATTTGCTTGGAAATCTTCTTGCTCTTTGGACGAGTAGAAAGGTAGTGAAGAACCTCCTCCTTGGAGGAGAATTTTTTTCCTTTGGGATTTGAGTAATACTACACACAAAACAATTTTAATTTCTGAAATTCTGATCGAGGCGAAATTAAAATTGACGTTAAGTAAATAATTTCATATTACTTCTACAAGCAGTTAGGTACTAATTAATAATCGATTCAAGTTACTAGTTATGGTACACTTTTGAGATGATTCAACGGAAGGGATTCAAATATAAATTTTGTACCAAATAAAGACCCGTGTAAGATAATTTGGCAGGGCCATTTTTGGAGACCATCTTAACATTTACGTACACCAAAGCGTGGGTCCATAGGATTCATGATCTTATTAAGAAATTTTACTATTACGACAACAACAGCTCTTAGTAAGACTGATTCCGAGACGTCCAAAAAAAAGGGAAATATTTTAGATGGTGATTGAAGAAAGGTAAGTAGTGAATTTACCACATCATGTTGTTGGGAAGAAGAGTGAGGATGATGATCAATGTCGCGGCAGATGTACCAATCAGACGGTAGCCAGTCAGGCCACACTCTTAATTTCTGATCATCATGATCATGATCATCATGATCATCAGTCTCCCATGGATTCTTGCAGCCATTCATCTTCATCTTCATCATCTCATTTTCATTTTCTTTTTCTGTTTCCATTTCACTCTTTGCCATTCTCTTGAAACGAGAGAGAGAGAGAGAGACAGAGAGAGCGAGAGAATAGTGTAAATTACTCCAATTGAATATCATTTAGAACCAGATTTGTACGTCCTTGACCCAGACTGCTACCCCCCCTGTTCGGTGGACCCCACTATTAATCTATTATTCTTTTCCTTTTTTGCTTTTTTTTTGGCGTTTCTGTTTGGGCATAATATCTGGATTTAATTACTGAAATTAAGTTGGTGAAAATAATGGCAATTGAAATTGAACCAGAGCAATAATTGCCAACAAAAATGGAAAATCCCAAAGGAGTTTCCCCTTTTAATGAAGGTCACAATCTCTGGTTTCTCATGTAGGGTTCAATTAATCTGTCACTGTATGTTTATTACCTTTATAACTGTTTATAATTACATTTTTTGAAAAAAAAATTCGCTTTCTTATTAAAAGAATCTGAATAAAGGGCTTCTATTGATTTATTTATTTCATGTATTTTTTTTAAATTTTTGAGTAAACTATTGAATGAGTTGAGATGCATATTTAATTGCAATAACAGATGGGAGTTATTGATGAAACTGATTTGCTTGTTTCAGCATCAGTTGGGAACAGTAAAACAAACAAACTCAAGCAATTTTTTGGGAATTCAGTTTGATGCAATACATAAGATATCATTAGTGTAAAATCTTTGGGTTGACTTAATTGGTAAATCTTGTCCTTCGCCATTCAGTATAAAATGCGTATAAGTCATAACCGATACGTTGTGATGTAAGGAAACAGTTTTTGAGAGTCGATTATAGGCGTAGATTTTATCATTTACTACTTGTACTGACCTTTGTTCGTCTATTTTCGTGTAGAAAAATCAAACCAATACCTTCCTTGGAACCCCTCCGAACAAACTCACATTGGGAATCATACCCTTCAATTACAATGAGATCGTTGATTGAGAATGTATTTCTAGTCTTAAAAATTGGACATAAACCTCTGAAAAAATGCATAAAAATGAGCATAAACTTACTTTCTAGGGTAACCCAAACAAACAAGTCAAAAGAACCATGAGCTAGACATATTCATTTACGCTCTGTGATCCACAAAATTGTACTCCTGTAAAGAGTGAGGGGAGAGAGAAGGAGGTGGGAGGTAGAGACTACAATGAGGGTTAAACAGGCAACACCTCTGTGATGGGTCAGTATGCAACTGACAACTTCTTTCATCCCCACAAAAAATAAGACAAGAATGAATTCAGAGCAACAAGCTCCCACAATTTTGTAAGGTAAGGTATGTAAACGCCGCAAACCATTCTTGTTCAGTAGATTCAGGGACCCTATCGACACCATTAAGCAAGGGCCGCCATGTCCCTTCATAAACATCCGTCAACTCCCACTTAACCTTTGCTGGGACATCATCGAAATTGAAGCGCTTCACCATGTCTTTTGCATTCATTTCCGACTTCTTCTTCTTCAAGGTCTGGGAGTTGGCTTGAGGCTGCAAGACGCAATACATACTACAGTCAAGTTCAGAGAAGACATCTAGGTGATGAGACAGTGTTCGTATTAATGAGTACTTGACTAACAGTAGCATCAGCATCAGAATCTGCATTTTTCTTCCTCTTCAGGGGAGTTGATCCAGTTTGCAGATAGTAGAGCACCTCCTTCTTTGACCGAAACCGACGTTTTGTTACAGACTCCAGGTAGTACTGATGAGGATTAATGACAAGTTAGCCGATAAAGAATGATATCAACAAATCATAAGGAAAGAAAAATATATGAACAGATAGAAACGATCAAAAACTTAGAGCAGAACTTTGTCCAGAAGACAAGGAGACGTGTGATAGTCCTGTTCCTACTTCCGGAAAGAGGAATGCATCAACTTCCTATAATTTCTTCAACATCAGCAAATAGAAGATAGCAAGTTACAATAGGATTCAGAACGATAAGTATTATGGCCAGTTCCAAGTTCCAACAATAGCTAATAAGAAGGAATTCTATCAGCAAAGGGATACTGAAATGCTCTTAACAAAGTGTGGAAGTGGGATCAGAACCATAATCTAGAGTGGAGTTAGAAATCACAGGGAGATCAAATTAAAAAGGATGCATGCTGTTAAGATGTACTTCAAACTACCAGGGACTATATGTCCCTCAGTCTAATTACATTGCTTCCTAATCTGATGGCAAGTTTTTATCATCCTTTTTGATAGTTCAATGCAAAGCACCGAAGAGGACGTTGTTCATTTCTACCATAACATTCAGTATTGTAAGTAGAACTGCTAACGCCCCATTTCAAATACGCATTTTTTAATAAGTCTCCATTCTGAATGCAGCTCAGGTGCACACTCATAATAGACGTTAAAACTGAAGGTTTCAGTCAAAAGTTACATTTATAAATATCTGAAATCAGCAGAGGTGGGAGAGGTTTAATGAAGTACAGGGATCACCTCACCGATTTCCTGAACATAGACATAATCAGAACACACTTTAAACCCATCAGAAATCATGCAACCAGATAAGATTCTCATGTTTTGCACAATGCATTATTGGCCATAAGGATAAAAGCAAAATGTATTCTATACGTCGTGATTCCACAAAGTTCTGCATCCAAGACAACTAAGGTATCTGGTGCCACCACAGAGAATCCTGAAAACTTGGGAACAAAATAACCTTGCTTTTGCAACTTACGAACAAATAATATATTACTAACATAATTGTGCTTATGAAGGAATCAATATATCAAGACGATTCACAAAGAATTTCCAAGGCAGCATGCCTCTACGATACCGTTGAATCATTATCAACTGACCAACAACCAGACTGCGTATTACCACCAATGGTTCAAAGAATTCGCTATGCCCCGGAAATCTACTCTTTTCCCGTTACTTAAGATTGGCAGGCTTTCATGTAGTGACTCAGGCCCTAGCCACGGTGATTAAGGTTTGTACACCTCTTTTCTTGGTGGGCTTTACACATGGTTTTTCAGTCAAGTGAAAATAAAATACATAGCTCCTTGTATAGATGTATGTATATATGGATACGAAGGGTTGAAAATTTTAAAAAAATCCTCCTCACTGTTTTAAGTATGAAAAAGCACAGACATAATTGGGCAGTTAACGTGGCACACGTGCAGAACCATTAGGTTACATATTTTGCAAGGAAAGAATCTAGTTTAGTACAGTTCACACCTACATAGGAATATGCAGCAACCCATTAGCTAAAGCCATGCTAGCATTTATAACGTTTGTGGGGAAAGATGGAATAAGATTAAAGATTTCAATATCAGCAAAAGCGAAAGAGGCCAAAACTGAGACGAATATCCATGGCGATTTGGCGCACATGATTTTGTGCAATGGTGGGCTCTGCTTAGTTACCAATGCCGTAAACTTCCCAATTGAAGCACCAAATTTGTTTTGGGATGAATATAATTTAAACAGAGTTTCAATCTGATTACATAAAGCCATTTGACCACATCTGTAAGGGAAAAGGAAGATCGCTGAAAAGCACAAACAAGATGAGAAAGAAATCTAGAAAACAACATACATTATCTACTTTCTTAAATCGAACATGAATTTATCCCTCCCCCCCCCCCCCAAAAAGGGAGTAAGCCTTACTACTTGAGGATAAACACTGCGGTACTGTTGTTCTTGCTGTTGCGATAACAACAACAACTCCCGGTGTAGATCCCGCTTATGTAGGGTCTGCGAAAATCCAAATGTAGGCAACCTTATCCCTTCAGGTATCTCTGCCCTCAGAGAGGTATCATGACAAAATGACAGGGATGTGCAAAGTTGAATGGAACTCTGCAAGACTCCAAACTACCAGGGTCTGGACAGGGAAAACGGGATAGATTAAGGAGTCGTAAAATTAGAACAGATCTTTAAATGGCAATCTTAATCTTCTTTTAAGTTCCACATTCTACAAGCACCTACAGACATTTCTATATCCTTACATCTAGTGCTTATCTTCACCATATCTATGGTAACAGAATGTGATAAGAACTACTACACTTCTCTGCCAATCTCAGTCGGTCTATATCAAAACAAGTCATTCACCTTCTGCTTATGCATTTCTGTGTAGCGAAATGAGGCCACGAAGTATAATCGAGGACACATGTACTGTACGATATGACAATATTTAAATTCTAAGTATCTACAGGCAACATGACACCAGAGCATCCTCTTCACTACGCCACCTCCACGTAAATACAATCATCAGTGTTCCAATGATCTGCGTTCAACTGAATTATCTCCTTTGTTCTGTTCCATGTAGCAGGAAAGTTGCTAAACATCCATGTCCCTCTAGGCAGGAAGGTGGAGCTACTCTATAGAGTTAGGAGCATGCACACCCAGGAGACTTGCATTCTCTCCCACCCTCTGGACTCGGTGGCCCTTTTAGGGACCTAACTTTTGAACAATTAGTTCCAAGTCCGGAGGCAGAGTTCCAACCTTAAGCAAACAGCAAACAACTATTAGCCACTGTACAGTTTACACATAACTATGAAAGAAACTTTTTGGAACACCCCCTGCCCCTTCCAAGCTTCAGATTACATAGAACCAAAGTAAAATGGTTACTTAAACCATAATCGTATTCCTTCTCTTAAGGAGCATGCAGTAAATGCCTGAAAATCTATGGTTTCAATGCAATAAAGCTTAAGGTTGCATGTGTCCAACACCACTCCACCTACACAATACACCTTCACTAGATAGGAATTTGGGTCCTGCTAATGGTTTGGTTTAGCAAGAACTTCTACTCATCATAATACGGGCTGCTTTTCAAGTTTTGAATCAACCTATAGCAGCAAAGCTCATTGAAGCAGGACTAGGTTGGCCACGTGCTTTTCTGCTTTCTAAATGCTATCCTTAACAGGAAACAGCAATGTACCGTACAGGACACGTAACTTCCAGACTTCTATGTGGTTCGGTTATGTTAATCGTTTGGGTATTAAAACCTTAGTTGTGCCAGCCAAAATCATCTTTTCCCCAATATGTATTGTTGCCCTCAATTTAAGCCTCAAAATAAGGGCAAAGAGACAAAGCTTTCAAAGTTCCACTCTCCTGTAATACTAGGAACCAAAATTGGAAAATCAGAAGCTATAGCCATCATAATGTCTATTATTCAACATTTCCTTCATAACATGTGTTGTTAAACCCAGCCATACGCCTATGTCAGTCAAGACTCAGCCTCCATTCAGCTCTCTTTATTAACTATCTGCGTAGACCTCCAGAACTTGTATATTTTTTGGTGGATTCCTCTGAATCTCATGTCTCAAATCCCGGTTCTAGCCAACACAAGAAGACACTTCCTGGTAATTCCAATTGGACAAATCATAAAGAACACATCATCGTTCGACTATACAATCATGCTCCACGATCTTGTCTCCCAGGAATGAAATTTAACACGTGTACATCACATGACAATGGCCATCTACCAATCACAATACCCACTTTTTATAGTACGGAACACCACACCCACAAGACCATGATATTCCTCCACACATCAAAATGTGATGAAATTCACTGCTATCCCTATTAAGTAGGAGATGATCGGAGCATAGAAGTGTCGATTTAGCTGGAAAGTAAAAACAGATTTGGTATGAAATTATCTGACAAGACCTAACCCTAAGTCCTAACAAGGCTATACAAAGATTCAACAGCCCATATAGTCATCAAGCAACACTACAGGCATCAGTCAAATATTAAAAAGATATCTTCCTCCGTTTTCTTTGAACATACGCCCAAACTGTTATCAGAACCACGTGAAGTAGGGCTCTTGCCAATATCCTAGCCCATGATAGTCATCCTCACGCCTACATGTCGTGGGATTCAAGGGTATCCCTATTAAGTAGCAATACTTAAGCCTAACAACGCTAATGAAAACACAGAGGTGTCAATTAGTTGGAGAGTTAAGAAGACATTTACATAATCCTTAATCCTAACAAGGCTATACAAAGACTCAACTGCCCATATTTTCATCAAACATTGCTGAAATCACCAATGCAACATCAAAAGGAAATCTTTCTCCAAAATTTTCCCAAAAAGCTAATTAAAACGATACCACAACACAAAAATCCAGGGTTCTTGCCAAGTTACCATTCCCCCAACCCCAACACATCCTCGATCATCAAATGCCAACGATCAAAAAGTTGCATACCGATCACAGTTTCACAGATAACACACAGAGCATCAGTAAAATAATTACCTGACCACTCACACCAGCAAACACTTCAACCAAAAAAAAAAAAAAAAAAAAATCACAAAACTTGACCAACGTTTGCATTTCTCAGGAATCTGAAACACATAACATAGCCATAAACCAGGTTGACAATAACACAATTTTTTCAAAAACAGATTTTTTGTTTTTACCTTGTCTCGGGTACCAGCAGATGCCCCAGATGCCCTAACCCGCTCCACAACAGTCCACCCAGGAGGTAACCAACCGGGTATTTCCATCTCCGCCGGAGGTGGGTCCGACCCGGGTTTTTGATCGGACGGCTGGCGGATTTCCGGCGGGTCAGTGGGACCCCGATGATGGGAAAAGGATTCGGGCACGGAGTTTCCGTTGGAAGTCGGATGTGGGTCGATGAAAGCTCCCGGCTTTAAAAGCGGGTCGGGTGGGAGAGGGTCCATGTTATTCGGGTCCAGCTCCATTTCAGATAGAGAAGAAGAAGAAGAGAGTAAAAGGCGTTACTCTTGAGAAAGGGGCAGTAGGGTGGGAGGGAGGAACGTTGGAGCTAACTAGTAAGAATTTAAGGGGAAATGTTTGACATTAGCATTCAAAGAAGGAAGGAAATAGAATCTGAGTGATGATCACATTACACCTGCTGATTTCGGTGTACCGTTGAACATGATGATGATGATGACATTCCCTGTTTCCAGGTTTCTGGGTGCTCTGTTTGTCATGGGGATTTGACTGGAATATTGGAATTGGAATAGCAACCTGCCTCCAAAAACACACACTAATACAGTACCCACTGTGAAGTGATGTGAGCCTTTTCGAACCCTTGTTTTTGGACTGGCTCTCCTAAAGTGACGTCACTGAGGTTTGTTATGGTATTAGGGTATCAGCATGTTCTTGCCATTAACTGATACAATGTGCTCAGCTCCTCTGGGTTTATTTTGCATAGTTGGAGGTACATTATCAATATAAATTAGTTCAAGTGGTTTGACACTTATTTTCTTTAAATAAAGTCTCGAGTTTGAGTCTTGTGAATGGAGAAAATCTGTAATGAAAGAGCTTTACTCATAATTGGGCCAACAGTAGCTCAACTCCAGTGAAATGGAGAATTCAAAACCCAAAAAAAAAAATAAATAGTTGGAGGCACATTATCTTAGAAGATATTATTGAGGATATTAAACACGTAGCCATTTGCTTAGTATATACTTTATCCTTAGAATTCTTTAGTAAATATGATGAAAGTATGTTGTTTGAAAATTTTATGTAGTATGTCTCATCATGAAATTGAACATTGATTTTCCCATTATCTCTTAATAGTCCCCTCCACACCCCCCCAACCCAAAAGAGAAAGAAAGAAAAAAGCCAAGGATGTTGCGCTTTCTATCCTTGTTTTAGGCGTTAGAATGAAGTCGAGTCACAATTGATTTATAAAAGAGCAAAGCTGTCTCATAATAAAATTTCTCCAATTTAAAGCTTGTTTCGAGTTCTAATTATCTTTATTTATAAAATGTTAAGGTGAATAAAAAATGTCAAGAAATAAGGGTGGGTTGTCATTGTGAATTTGGGCTATCTATTGGGTTTTTGAGTTATGGGGCTAAACTGGTGCACAAACACTACTTGGCCCAACATGGCCCAACTTTACAACCGACTTCAAAAAACCGCGCTTAAAGCCTTTATTTAAGATGAAGATTTGACAGTAAGAAGTTTCGAAAGCAATTCTCTGTTATTCTCTTTGGTGATTGTACATCCTCTGAGATTGGGGAGTCGATTCTGCTAATTAGGGTTTTGAATTTCTACTATTCGCTTTGAATTATTCTCTTCAAATTTTCAAGCTACTCTTCTTCCTCCTTCAGTTCTCTTTCTTCGATTTCTTTCTCAGAGAATTGTTTACTTTATGGGATTGTTTTAATTCGAACTCTCCGTTGATTGAAAGATTTTGACTTGAGATTGGTGTAAGTTCAATTTTGCTTCTGTCTGATGATGTTGATTAGCTTTACCGGGAAAACAATTCAGGGTGTAGATTTGGCTGGGTTTTAGTTTGAGAAATTGGGTTTGCAATCCTAATATCCAATCATTCAATACGTGACTCGGAAACCCTAATTTTTCGAAGTTGATTTAGTACTGCGTAACTCAGATAATGTGTTTCTTGTTTTGATTTATTATCTGAAATCAATTAGTGCTCAGAATTGGCCATCCGTATTCGATTTGTAATCTTGTCGTTCCAGGGTTGTTTATGCTAGAATAAAGATGCCGCTATAAATCGAAGAACCTGTTGAGTTGATTGATATCTTTTGACTTATGATTAGTGCGAATTTGAATTTTCTTCTCTCTGATAGTATTGACTAGCTTCATTCGGAAAAGTATTCAGGGTTTAGACTTGGATGGCGTTTTAATTTGAAAAATTAGAGTTGGAATTCAGGCATTCAATAACTGATGGAGAAACCCTAATTTTTGAATTTGATTTAGTATGTCAGAATTAGGATGTGTGCTTCTTGTTTTGATTAATGATTTGAAATCCATTAGCTCTGAGAATTGGGCATGGATATTAAACTGGTGATCTTGTTGTATCAGGGTTGTTTGATCAAGTTTCAGGATGCCGGCTAATGCAGGGCGGGTACGTATGCCTGCAAACAACCGGGTGCACAGTAGTGCTGCCCTTCAGACTCATGCAATTTGGCAGGATATTATTCGTTATGATCCGTATGCTCCCACCACTAAGGTTGATTCCAAGGCTGCTTCTCACAGCAAGAGTGAGGCTGACCCTGACAATGCCTATGCAAGCCTCCAGGATTTGCTTATAAGAGCTTGACTCTCAGGTTCGAATGCTGTAAGGCCAGGGAGCTAGCACCAATTGTGGCCGTGTTGGGCACCTTCGTTTTCAGTGTAGGAACTTCTTGAGTGTAAAGGATGACAACAAGGACAAAGACCCGGGTGCAATTCGGGCAGATATCATGGCAGGGTTGGAGAAAATTAAGGGTAGTGCCGAGAAGATGAATGGGAAGACTGCTGGTCAGAGCTTGGAGGAGAGTTCTGAGGTTGATGATGAAGAGGATAGTCGATACAGACTGAGGAAGAGTAGGAAGGAAAAAACGAGGAGGAGGAGCCATCGGCATTCAGATGATTCCGAGTCGTCTCCTAGGCGGCATAAGGGAAAGAGCAGGAGGGCCGGATCATCTTCTGATTCTGATATCAGTGACTCGCAAGATTCAAAGGTTGGAAGAGACTCCAAGTGCTCTGACAAGAAGAGCAGGAAGTATAGTCATGAAGATGATGACTAGTTGTTCTCAAGGGTACTACTAAAGATAGATTCTTCTAAATTGACATTCACTGAATTTTGTTAGCAGTTTTTGGTATTAGGGTATCAGTATATTCTTGCATTATATGGTACTCAATGTGCTCACTTGGTTGACAGATGACAGCAAATGATAAATGTACGTTCTCACTACAAGTTCTGTTTATTCAAGTTCCTTTTTTCCTTCCTAAATTGATTAGATGGTTTTTTTTTTTTTTTTTGGGGGGGGGGGGGGTGGGTGGGTTTGGAGGGTCTAGTTAAACAATGGCCAATGCGATCAAATGATTGGCTTAATGTAACAAAAGATGTTAGCGGGTAATAATCGAAATCATACTACTTACTGTTCGTATTGTTTCACCTGTAACTCGATCATATTGTGGTGCACTTGAAAAGGAAACTGAAGTATGTAGTTAGCCTTACACAAGCCCATACAAATAACGAAGAGGCAAATAAAATGCAAAATCAATTTTGATCGAATTTTCGCTTATATTAAAAGTGATAGACATTTCGTTAACCATTCTTTTCCATAAAACTTAATCCAATATTTTTGATAAAATAGAAATGCTCACACTGTTTGATTAACTATGCATGCCATTTAATACGTCGAAAGTTCAAGGATAACCCATGCATAAGTACGCATGATATAAACGAAATTAGTAATAAGTGTTGTGTACGCATAGGTGTTCAAGATGGAGATATCCTTTGATTTTCTCCGTTATTTTATGCGTTCACTTTGGATGCTTATTGTGAAGGATATATTATTGACCATATTAAAATGTCTCTAATCTCTCTTTTGTTTATACCAATGTTTGATAACTCATGAATGGATTCACACCATACAGGAGAATAGGGGTAACAAATTTTGTGTGCTCATATGTGCATTGAGATGGAGCCACCGTTTGACTCTTTGTATTTTCTTGTTATTTTTTCGGTTTATTTTGCATAATTGGATGATCGTTGTGAAAAGATATTACTATTGAGGATATTGAGCACATAGTTATTTACTTATTCAAAATTAGTTGTAATCAATTACTATAAATTTTATCGTCAGAATTTTAAATGAATAGTATAGAATATGTATTATTTGAAAATTTTATGTAAGAATTTCTCATTAGGAATATGAATTCTGATCAATTAACATCCCATTCTCTTTCAATATTCCCCTCCTCCCTACCGCCCCAAAAAAAAACCCTTTAAAGCCATTAAACGAATGAACCGTACATACAAATACAAGTTAGATTACAACCTAAAACTCTTTAGCAATGGATGGAGTAATTTTCCTAAACAAATAAGTTATATACATAAGCCTAATTGATATTCCTAACCCAAAACCAATATCGCAACATGCGGAGTTCCTCACTTGTTTAGTTGCGTATATACATGCTCAAAACTAATAAAATTTTTAATATAGGACAATGACACTATCATATAATTTGTTATTATTGTCAATTAACTTATTGAGCTTATGAGTAATGGGGTAAATCGATCCACTGAGAATAAATCAATATGGATTGTGAGCCCAGATTCTTCCAAAAACTAACTTAGACTGTGCTCGGATGATTTGGTTTGTTTTTCTTTATATATTTATTTACAAAAGAAATTTGCATTTTTGCTTTATTCTTACAAAAATATTTCTTTGCATCTTTCCTAATTTTCTCCTTACTTCATTCCATTGTTAAATTTAAAATTTTAACTTTACTTATTACTTGTTTCAAGGTTAAATTTAAAATTTTTCACGACAAAATGGAAAATTAAAAAAAAAAAAAACTGAATCCAGTTATGAGCCTAACAATATGGAACCAAGTACGAGCAAAAGATAAGCTTTCTAGGCGGGGGAGTATCGAGCCGGCCTTCAAACGTGATTCATATATAACCAAGCCGAGCCGAGCCGAACCAAGCGGGCATGGCTCATTTACACGCTGCGTTAGCTGACTTCGAAACACGGTCGTTTTAAGCCTTTAAGAGCACAGATTTCAGAATAAGAATTTGACAGTAATTGGCTGTTATTTTCTGTGGTGATTTTGAGGCCTGTCAGAATTTGGGGGCGATTTTGCTAATTAGGGTTTGAATTTCTGCTCCTCCCTTTGGATTCTTGTACCTCGGATTCTCAAGGTACTCTTCTTCCTCCTTCTCTGTCTGTTTATTTGCAAGATTGCTTAATTTTTGGTATTGTTGTAATTCCAATAATCTGTTGATTGAAAAATTTCAACTGGAGATTAGTGCGAATTCATAGTTTCTTCTGTCTGGTAATATCGATTAGCTTCATTCGGAAAACAATTTAAGGTTTAGATTTGGTTGGTTGTTTAATTTGAGAGACTAGAAGTGAATTCCAATTGTTCCATATTTGACGCAGAAACCCTAATTTTTCTAATTTGATTTAGTATCTCATAACCCAGATCTGTGTTTCGTGTTTTGATTGATGATTTGAAATCGATTAGTGCTGAGAATTGGCTTTGGATGCTAAATTCTTGATCTTGTTGTTTCAGGGTTGTATATTAAAGTTTCAGGATGCCGGCCACTGCGGGTCGGGTTCGTATGCCCGCAAACAACCGGGTGCACAGTAGTGCGGCTCTTCAGACTCACGGGATTTGGCAGAGTGCTATTGGTTATGATCCATATGCTCCCACCAAGGATGATTCCAAGGCTGCTTCTCACAGCAAGAGTGAGGCTGAGCCCGACAATGCCTATGCAAGCTTCCAGGGTTTGCTTGCTCTAGCTAGGATCACGGGTTCGAGTGCTGATGAGGCCCGTGGAGCTTGCAAGAAGTGTGGCCGTGTTGGGCATCTTACTTTTCAGTGTAGGAACTTCTTGAGTGTAAAAGGTGATGACAAGGAGAAAGACCCGGATGTAATGCAGGCAGATATTATGGCGGGTTTGGGGAAAATTAAGGGTAGTGCCAGGAAAATGAATGGCAAGAATGCTGGTGAGAGCTCGGAGGAGAGTTCTGAGGTTGATGATGAGACTGAAAGCTCAGATTCCAGTGAGGATTCTGAAATGGAGAGGATTATTGCTGAACGTTATGGGAAGAAGGGTGGCAGCAAATCAAAGTCTGTGAAAAAGAAGAAGGATTTGTCGGACAATGAAGATTCTGATTCTGGCGGGAGGAAGAAACGGGGTAGGTCAAAGAAGCGGGGGAGCAAGAAGAGATCTGGGAGTGATTCAGATGAGGAAGATGGTGCTCGGAGGAAGAGAAATAAGGAGAGGAGAAGGAAGAGGGATGAGTCGTCTGATGATGATGAGGAGGAGCATCGGCGTAGGCGGAGGAAGAGTAGGAAGGAAAAGAGGAGGAGGAGGAGCCATCGACATTCCGATGACTCTGAGGATTCTGAGGAATCTCCTAGGCGGCATAAGAGAAAGACCAGGAGGGCTAGATCATGTTCGGATTCTGATATCAGTGACTCAGATGATTCAAGGGTTGGAAGAGACTCCAAGCGTTCTGACAAGAAGAGCAGGAAGCGTAATCATGAAGATGATGACTAGTCTTATAACGAAGGGTACTATAATCTTTGCTTCCTTTTCTTGTGATGCTTTAATATCTTGTTCCCTTTCTATAGATTAGTTTATGATTTCACTTAAACCAAGTTCTGTTGATTTGTTCTATTGAAATTTGTCCGTTAAGTGCCTCCTGCTTGTGTAGCTATTTTTACTGATTGCACTTTCTGATATAGGATCATTCATCTATTTTCGCTACTCCTCCATGAACAATGATGGCCTAGGTGAAAAGAAAGTTTGGTTGACTGTGTCTCCTACCCTTAGCAATTATATCAGTGTTTTATGTGTGTCTGTGCTCCTGCTATTCTTTTCCCTTTTTTTGGGGGGGGGGGTGTTGATGAGGTTTGAATGCTGCCACTGTTATTGTGTATGATTTGAGCTGCCAAGCATTTGAAGAGATAAGATTCTTTTGTTTCAAGGTAAACGACACCACTTCTTGTATGTTATTGTGTGGCTGTGGGCATCTGCTTCTGGAGTTTCTATTGGTGGTATCCTTCGTGTATTTCCATAACTTATGCGAACTAGACTTGATTGGGGGTCTCTTGTGCACATGCGTGCGTGCGTGCATGCATACACATAAGGGGATAAGGTATTCTTGGTTTGCGTTTACGAAGTATAAAATTTGTCCATGAAACAAGATGAAACTACTAGTGTGTTCAATGTGGTTCTGGCTAAGCTGGTTCGCTGTGGTGTAATTGTATGATGCCTTGGACATTATTTTGGAAAAGCATAATTTAGCCCATAAGCTTTGGGAATAGAATGTAGGGTTTGATCATGTCAGGCAATAACATTCAGCAGATTATCATTAGCATCATCCAAACGCCTCGAAGAGTCCTGTTGTTGTAAGGTCCTATTGCCTGCCTACAGGATGCTAGTACATGGAAGGGACGCATAGACGGTAGTAGAGCACAATTTAGTTTGAGATTTTGCTTTAGTCCGGTATAATCCAAGGTGAAAATTGCCCAAAAGTGACTTTTTGGCTGTCCAAAAAGTAGACATAATCATGAATATCATCCAAAGCTTAAAAATAGACAGTTCTGCTTCCTAGAAGGTGGAGCTTAAAGTGTATCATTAGTGATGACAATTCTTTTGTCAATTATAGATCATCTGCTGGACATTTGATACTGAGATTAGGAGCCATCTATAGTCTGGCATCTTTAACTTTCTACCTAGACCTTATGCCACTACTTCCATGCATTACATGAAAGAATTTCCTAAGTTTCTGTGTGGCTGCACCTCACGATTCCATAGAGATTATGCCCTGCCTTCCCACAAAACCCCAAAAAGGCAATGACATTAAGTGCATGTTAGTCGAGTGTCATTACAGTTGTGGAGCACATATGCAAACATATGTAGACCATGAATTGTCAAATATGTATTTAGGGAGTACACTATGTCTTCTGCTTTCGTCGTGCTGTACTTCTGTGTCTAGTACAGTAGTATTTTCTGGATTAAATGTGATGCTACTTTCTCGAAGAGTCTAACAGAGCTGTAGGAATTGCTCTTGTTGTCACCACTACATGGAACCCCGCCTCCCCCTTTCTTTCCTTCCTGGTAGCAAGAGACTAAGGTAGTGATGCTTTCCTCAAGTAGTAGGAGCTGTTGGATAAGGGCACACGGTATATGTGCACAGTGGAGATATCCTTTTCTGGGTTTCCGGTATTTGATTTGGAGAGGATGCTAGAGCAATCTTTTCTGGCAAGTTGGACTTTCGACAAGAACATTTCTTTTATCTGCATGCAAATAATCTTAGCAGATTGTGACAACTACATAGTTACTTTGTAATCATATCTCTAAGATTGATTTTGATACCTAAACAATGGTGGTGATTATGCTCTTGCAGGGAACAGCTACATGGAGCATGTTATCTCACCAACTCTTGGAAGTATTCCATGGCTTAGCATCAACTTTAGTACATCTTTCATTGTTGAAGACTCAAAAGCCGTGTTGTGTCTTGCACTTACTGTTGTGTCTTGTATCAAAGTTGGCAGGGTTGATTTGTCGTTGTTCACCTGATCTTGAGTGAGACTTCTGCTGAGTGAGATCGGTTCATCTAAGACTGTCATTGCACTGAAAGCTGGGTTGCATGCATGGCCCAACGAAGAGTCTGGTCTCATGGCAAGATGTCTTCAATCATACATTTGCAATCTTCATTCCGTGTATCCAACTTCCTATGTAGTTAATGTGGTGCATGATTGTCTTTTATGCTTCCAAAAATTATGGATTTACAGATATTACTCTATATATGAGACGTATGTGTGCTCTTGCTCCGGTTCGTCCAAGTAATATGTTGGTTGCTAGTTATACGGCGATTTAACCTCTTATTTGTTTATTTTTTCCATGGGTTAGGAAAGAGGGAGGTGGGGGAGGTATAAGGGGTGGGATACAATGGAATTGAAGGCTACCAAGATCCGAGCTGGCTAGAATACGAAAACATAGTGGCTAAACAATAAAAGATTCAGACTATGCTGATTGACATTAACAATGTGAAACGATAAAAATTAATCCAAAATAGTATGTTTTGTGCGGATTATACCAAAAACTAATCTCACCATGAACACATACGAAAACTGGACATAATTGTGTACCATATTAATAGCAGGAATGTATCATACAATGATACAAAGAGGGAGCTTGCTTCAAAGACAACGTTTCACAGGCCTTAGTAAGTGTCAATTACATGACTTCTCAAATTGAGACCGATATCAGAAGCATAACATATTAACTCTATGATTACATGCGCCTAGTAAAAAATAAGAAAAGGGGCAACTCCATGACTATATGTGAATTGAGCTCTATCTGCTCAAAGCCTCCAATACATGGCACACAGAATCTTTGCGGCTCAAATTGCACATGCCATAAGATTCTAAGAATGATTTGGGCTTCTACAATTGAGTATAGGCTGGGGAGTGAAGAAAGGGATCAATGAGGAGCAGCTGTCCCACAGTCCACAGTTGTTAGTTGACAGTTGCTCAAAGGCTGTTCTGGTTGAGCTTGGCCAATTGGAGGCCAACTGTAAAGAAGCTTCAAAAACGTCACACATTTACCAGCACAAGTCACTTCTTGTTTGGTCGATCTTGCTAAACGTCATAAGCTGATCATTAATCTTGAAACCAGATGTCCGAAATACAGATATTGAAGTGCAAATACAAAAACATAACAAAAAGTGAAACGAACTAGAAGCTATCCAAGGAAGAGAGCACAGAGAATAAGAGATGCATAGAGGAGTTCAGTTTTTCACCACCCCCCAAGCCAGGCGTATGGCTAAATGAGTCCGTTGTAATGGTTAGTTGCATCGCACCATCTGTTCAGAAATTACGGTGGCCAACATGTTAACCTAGTTTCACTATTTACAAAGATCAGTGACTGAAACCAGCAATGAATTGACTAAACACAATTGGTCCCTTCCCGGCATTTCTTTGATACACATTTTCTGTTGTCAAGAAGACAAAAGACCACTGACAACTTCGGGTTCGAACCTGCACGAGCAGAGCCCAACGGATTTAAAGTCTTGTCTCCTTAGCCGCTCGGACATATCGATGATTTGAGACAAAACAAAAAGCCCCATCTCCTTGAGGAATGATTAAATGCATATAGACTCTAAGGGTTGACTTTTCGATTTAAGATGATCTAGAACATACACTGCATTTCTATTTCCATGGGAACCCTCTATGTTCATCACTATCTATAAAGAAATTATAGTCATCATCTCATTGATCACACCAACCTCATACAAAGTTGGTCTTAACCAATTAACCTTGAGCTAAGACTACTCCACACACTGATAAGGATATCCACAGCTCAGGAGACTCCAATAATGAAAAGCGACAATAGAAGACTTGTGACATCCTTCTACCATATTGAAAAAGGATGCACTTAAGCAAACTGGCAACAAACATGTTGATCCCTTAACGTCCAAAGCAACGTACATGGCTACATTGGTTTGAAGGAGAACATTCAATGCCACTTCCCATTAGCTCTACCACGGAGTCATTCTGCTGAACAACTGTGGATTGAGGATGTGAAGCCGTGCCATCCTTACATGTCACACAGTCTACATGATTCACAGTATACAAATACGTCGACAGCAAGTTTGAACCTGCACGGGCAAAGCCTTAACCACTCAGACATATCGACATTCATTGAGACCAATTCAGAACAACAGCACTCATTTTCAAATCTAATACCTAATCATCTAATAAAATATTGTTGTTGAACTTCAAACATGGAAATGCAAAGACATATAACTGTGGGCTGTAGCCATTATACTAAATGTATATGCAGGTGGCAGATGAAGCTACCCTGCAATTATATGATAATGCATCTGTGCTTCTACGCTAATTTAAGCGATGACTTAGGGGGTAAAAAGTATCGTCGACAGCAGGGTTCGAACCTGCGCGGGCAAAGCCCAACAGATTTCAAGTCTGTCTCCTTAACCACTCGGACATATCGACTTTGCTGTGCCCAAGAACGAATAGAATATATCAAAAAACTTCACTTTATGCATATAATAAGATCTACCCCAGCATAATTCTTCTTTAAAAATTCTCCATATGAATGGTCCAAACTCAATAGTCAAGATCCATAAGTATCTATTAAAAAACACAGTCATTAACCATAAGGAATCTTATACAAAGATCTGCATCACACTCTTCATCATTACTGCAAAGAAGAATAGTTCACAGCTCAAGAGAGACTCTTTCTTAACATATCCTAAATTGCTAATAATTCGATCACGAGAAATTAGCCACAAATCATATGTAGTTCCCTTAACGTCCAAAGCAGCATAAGATAGTCTGCATTGGTTTTAAGGAGAACACTTAATCTTGCTTCACTCACATAAGCAGTCCCACGGCATGATTATAATACTAACACAACCGCAGATTAAGGATTATGAAGCCATGATATAACCTTAAACCACATTCATTAAACTAAGATCGAATTATACCCAAATACCATAAAATAATCCACCATTCAACAGGCCAAGCCAAAGCAGCCAAAGTTCAATTGGAAGGGAAATTACGAACAGAAATAACAAAATCCGAACTAGTTTTTTGGGATAAGGAGATTCATTGTTACTGAAAATTTGCAGAAATGTCTAAAAGATCTCACCTTTCTTTTGTTTCTTGTGTAGAAATTGAGCACAAATGACTAAAGTTTTGAGCTTTTATTCGTTCGTTTTCGACAAATTACAGTCTTTTTCCAGGTTCATCGAAACTCATATTAAGGAAATCCGAATTCAGAAGAGAATAAAAGGGAGAGAGAGACCTGTTGCGAACTTGGAGTTTCTCGAAAATGGGAGCCATCATATGATCGTCTTCATCAGTCAGAGTACCCAAATCTTAAACCCTAGTTTCCCATTTTTGATTCCCTCATTCGAAAATGCCCCCCTGTTTCCTTTTGTCTCTCACATTACTTTTTTTTTTTTTTTTCTAGACTAGATAGGAGATGACATACTTATATTATTCAATTACAATACTTTTTTGGTAGAATATTAATTATAATCTTAGAAGAATTGTATTAATGTGAGGAGTATTGAAGGAATTTATTAAAATAGGATACATTATACATTTATACATGCATTATCCAAATTTTCATATTCGCATTTTTAAGGAGCAAATATATAGATATATTATACTTGTGCATCTAAATTGTACCCATGTTTGAAGAACTTATTCATGATTAATGAGACAACATCTTATATATTGTCTTTAATTAATTATTTTAGTTTTTTCACTTAATTGTGGGATATAACATTAGGTAACTCATTTCACATTGAAATTTCATTCTCAATTTATATATCTGGTCAAGTCAAACAATTATTCTACTTTTAGAAGGCTAAGTTTTAGTTAAAAAATCTTTAAAAATCTCTTCAACAAATACTGTATGAGAGTAAAATAACAAAAACGAGGTAAAGAGAGGAGAAATCTTTTATACTTTCAGTAGTGTTTGCTAAATAATGTTACTCTACATAAAAGACGAGGGATCGAGTCCTGTCGTCCACATTTTTTTAATTATGGGAGATTTGTAGGAACCACTAACTAGACCTTTACTAGGTTTTGGAGAATCGCTTCCCTCCTCCCATTCACCCATACAGCAATTAAGATTAGACTATCTTACATAGGAATTTAATAGATTAGGCAGTTTACTCTTTGTACAAAAATAAAACAAACCCTTGCATAAAACCCCAGAATCCAAGCCCACTTACCCTAAAATTAAAGGTGTGCACTACTATTGAGCTTCATCATTTTTAAATTTTAAGTGTTCCATTCGTTACTCAAAACGCCTTTAGCAACAAGAGTATCCCAAAAGATTCCCCCAAATCTCTCTGCCCCCCTTGATTTCTTCATCCGCCCTCTTTCTCCTACTCCTACCCGTAATTAACCCCATTACAAATTCAAATCAATACCCCCTTGATCTCATCAAGATCACTGATTCTTTGATTATTCATCAACGACATGATGTGGTGTCTTAGCAGAAAACCCTGCGATTCATCATCATCCAATGACTTGATTTTCTCTCGTACTTCCATCTTTTCTTCTGAATGTGGCGTTTTTGAAGACATTTCCCTCCTAATAACCGATGAAGATCAACAAGAAGAAGACGATAAATGTCAAGGAAATGCCCTGAAGAATGATCAAAACCCTTGGCAATGGTTCGCCTATGAATGTACCCCCATGCAATTCATCGCTGTTTGTGTCCCTCAAAAAACCCAGATCATATCGATTCTTCCCAATTATTTCGTGTGTGCCCAGATGATTTTTCCGCCCCAAAAACTAAAATCCAAGGAGAAACCAGAACCCTATTCAAGGTTGTGCGTTTATATGCGTAAAAGCAACGAACTTTTTGATGTTACGAGCTGTATGGAGTTGAAGGAGAGGCAATTTCGAGACTTGTTCACTGCTGCCTGTGCTTTGATCGATGGTTGGCTTTACGTTGCAGGCGGCTACTTGGCTAATGCCTCTTCCGGTAAGTTTGAAAGAAACTACGTACTCGACTTACTGTGGCTGGTTCATTTTTGGTTTTTTATCATCAAAACCCCTTTTTTTCATTAGTGTAGATTTGACGTCTATTTTGTTAGTGTATATATGTAGAATCGAGGGCGCTATATCATCATGCTTTATTTCTTGTATGCATTTTTAGCATGTACAAATAAATAGGGTGGATAGTGGTGAAAAAAAGGGGTGAAGTCAGTTTGAGACTTGTATGAACTAATTTGGATCAAGCTTGAAAAACCCAGTAGCAATCATATAGTAAGTTCATAAAGATACATGAGTTTTGTGATTCTTCATCCAAGGAGAAGCTTTTGGGGTAGAGATTTTACCATAAAGTTGGAAACATTAGAGAAGATGAATGATAATATATAAACAAGCTCGGTTGTTTGGGTTGAACTAGAATAAACCCCGAAACAAGTCAAGCTATGCTAAGCCTACTTGGATTAGCTTGCTTAATCATAGTTGCAGGAGAACAGTAATCTCACGGAAGAGGTATGGTGAAAAATAATTTCTTTAACTAGGGAATTTCATTCATAAGTGGAGAGGCTATTTCTTTGGTAGAATATGGAAGTGATATGACTGCATTACCTAACAGAGCATGTTAGCCTGTTGTTGTATTCGTAATAACCATTCAAATTGTCCACTGCAACTTTACCTGTTACCCTAGCTTTTTGGGACTTTTCGAGAAGACTAACTGTCTGCATTATTTGTGTGTGTTTGATTGTGTGATTAGCAGCAGAAAAAAGGCCATCAGTTCCACTGAATTCAGCAGAGAGGCTCAATCTTAATACACTGAAGTGGGAGACACTCCCAACGATGCTCAAACCATGTGCAAATTCAACAGGCATAGCATACAAGGGCCGGTTCTATGTTATTGGCGATGAAAATTGTGGACACTCAGCCCAGATTTACTACCCTGCGGCAAAGTACTGGCTCCTGACAACCCAGTTTATACCAGGAGAAGCAAATGGCTACACCGTAGGATCAGCTGATGGGCGCATGATTTTGCTCACTTGGTCAGGTTATCGAGGGGTCAAGTTGTGGCACTGGGTTGACAATTTCTCCTTGGCTGCTGGTAAATGGCAGCTACTTCAGTTCTACGCGCCTTACAAGGTTGAGATATATGATAACAGGGTTGTTAGGAGGTTGGTTACGATAGGCAAGGAGGTATTCATTATGGTAGGAGTGGACCGTCATTTTTGTTGGGTGGGTGGGTTATGTGCATGGCCTGTGCTACCTCCACCATTCTTCCGTCCCTGTGGATCACAGAGGGTTTACTGTAGTGAGTATGTTCGCGCATTTAGGATCAGTAGACGGGGTAATCATCTTTCCTGGAGAAAGTATCCTGTTTATAGGGTCGGGGGTAGAAGATGACCCTGGGTTTTCCTATCAATGCTTCCACGATAATCATACTTCGTGTTTTTTGGGGGGGGGGGGGGGGGGGGTGGAAGGATTTTTTTCCCCCCTTTCTATGAATGAGTTGAATTGTGGGCACAATTATTGTCAATTGTTGAGCTATGGTTATTGAATTCCTAGGAAGTAATTCTGAATTCTGATCAAGCTTAATGTGTTGGTGTTGAAGATGAATATTCAAGCATAGCAAGTTGTGAATGTTCTTTGCCTGGATTCAAATATGTAGAACATCAACTTTCTGAATGTCTGTTCTTTTCTTTCTTTTCTTTTCTTTTTTGGGGGGGGGGGGGTGGTTTGGTTACGAACAGGAGATTTCATACCGAGGAATATGAACATTCTGACAATTTATTCTCTGATAGAAACTTGAGTTTCCTGTTCTTGGGTCTAGCAGAGAACAAGATGTAACAACAATTATAATGACAGCGTGACCTCTCTTAAATAATCAAATGAGTATTATTGTAAATACAACAAATTACAATCTATGAATATGTAAGTCTACAGTTAAGTCTTAAACTGTTCAACAAGCTTTATCAAGCTGTAGGTCTCAGCATCTGGCCTAGCCCCTCCAAGAATTATTCTTCTCAAAAGGTTTGGACTATACATCTTCGCCTTTACATATGCTTTAATTAAGCTGTTATACACGAACGTATACCTGGTATAGTTCGCTTCCTTCAGCTCTTCGAACAGTTTTTCAGCATTCTCTACATCTCCATCCTCTGCGAATATCTCAACAATGGAGAGCGTAGTCTCCAACCAGGGGCTCGATTTCTTTACTCGACTGCTTGTGGCTTGCTTCAACCCCATTTCCAATGTCTTAAGAGCTTCCTTTGTCAACCCAGCTTTTAAGCAGCCCAAAGCGAGATGTCTATACGTTATGGCATTAGGTCTGCATCCATTCGTCTTCATCTCCTTGAAGAGCCCTGAAACTTTATCAAGAAGGCCGTGTTTGGAATAAAGAGAAATCATAGAATTATACTGTTCAGTTGATTTCAAACCCTTTCTGGACTTCATTGCACCCCAAATTTCTTCAGCACGACTCAGCTGCCCAAATCTACCAAATGCTTCAATTGCTAATAAAAAGCTCTTTGACCTAACATGAGGCAATTCTTGCACAGTTGCCCAAGTTCGCTCTAACTCTTTTGGCTTCCCCAGATACCCATACAAGATGATAAGCACATCAAATGTAGACCAATTATTCCCGGTTTTTGACTTCTCCACAGCCTCAACATATGTCTCACACCCGGTATATAGCCTCGCAACTGCATGAGCCATAGCAATAATACAGTACGTGATCTCATTGGGTTCAACATTAGCCCGTTTCATGTCACTGAAGACTTTCATAAGCCTTTCAATATTATGGTCATTAGCTTCTATCTTCAAAAGGATGTTAAAAGTCGAGACATGTGGGGTAACCTTATCAGCCTTCATCTGAGCCAGAATCTTAGGGATAAGTTTCCTACGGCCAGGAGAGGAATGAAGAATAATGAGGCGATTGAAGACAAGGTACGAGATAGGATGCCCTAATTCCCTCATCTTCTTCATGTAATCTAATGAAAGCCTGATGACTCCTTTATCCAGGCATGCAATTACAAGGTTGTTGTAGAGCAGATCATTCTGAAATTCAACAGGAACGTTAGTAAACAGTTTCTCACCCTGCGATATACCGTGAAGCTTAATGGTAAACTCCAAGAGATATGAATAATCCAGCTCCTTTGGCCGATATGGCTTCTCCCTAATTATCCACTCCATTACCTGGCAAATCACCAAAAACTCAAAATCAACCTTGCAGGCCACCACAATATACCAGTGATTCAATCCATCATCTCAAAAATAAAGATTAAAGCATCAATGATTCTGTCAGAATTAGACCATTAATTTAGGCCAACCCCTGTAAGTACAATTTAAGCAGCATCCAAAGAAGAGTTCTTTCCCATCCTGTAAAGAAGAGACAAAACAGACAGCAAAAACTCCGGGGTACCTGGGCATGTTTCTCTCATACATTTTCTGATTTTCATTGCCCGCAAATAATCTCGACATAACTTTAAAACGATTTGCAAATACCAAAATGCTCAGAGAGAGTAATCTATGCAAATTCCGTGACTCATTCAGGCATTTTAACAAACACGTACAAGGCATAACCTCATTGACTAATCAACAAAACCCAATCCCATATGAATTGAAGAAGGAGAGAAAGACCTCAAGGGCACGTTTGTTGAGCTTGAGCTTTCTGAAACGATTGATAGCATGAAAAATATCACCCCTATGAACAGGGAAGCCCTCACCCATCCACCCCTGAAACACAGGTCCAACTGGTTCCCCTCTTGGTAGATTCTCTATCCTTAAAGACAGTATCTTGGGCTTTTCTCCTCCATTAGAGTTCAGATTCTGGATACCCAATTGGTCATTGATTGTTTGGGTGGTACAAAATGCAGCAAAATACCAAGATTTGTTTATCTGTGCACCAACTGTTCGATTAAATGCCCCAGAGAGTCCGCGTACGAAGACAAAGGCTATTGCTCTCATGCTTTGACGTCTTCCCCAGATTTAACGCCGGACCCAACTCATGGTTGAAGGAGTTGTGATCGATTTCAGCATACAAAGGGTTCTGGCTATTCTCTTCTTTAATCCCCTGGGTATTTCCCCCCTCTCTCTCTCTCTCTCTCTCTCTCTCTCTCTCAGCATCTCACTTTTTTAATACTATCGGCTCCCAGAAAACTGGCCACATGAAGGGTATGCTGGCACAACAAAATTTGAGAGATTTGAAGTTGAGGCAGTTGTGGGAGCCCTCGGATTTAACTCAGTCAAAACTCAGAATTAACATGAGTTCGATGTCAGCTTTATAAAGTTTTGATACTTGAGCCCTAGATTAGACTTGACTATTGCGTTCAGGTCGTGAATTAAATTCAGATCTGTTTACAATCAATTTTACTCCAACAATGTTAAGAGTACATAAAATCTATACATGGGTCTTCAACAATCAATTTAAACTTTTTGTTAAGACAGTTGTTGGACCATCAAAAGCTTCATAAGCATGTATTAACGAGTTTGATGGAGTGTCACATCTTATCTCCTCTAAAGTAAACGTGCACGTCTAAATAAGCTCGGATGCTACATTATTGCTTACATTATTCTTTGATTCATCGCTTGGTCAACTTGTGTATATAAGTCACAGAGAGAAAATGTCTTTCATGTTACTCTGAATACTTATGTATCTGACTATCTATAACTTATCGAAATAGTCAATAGATGTTTGCATGAAGTTATGTTGATAACTCAATGTTAATATATGAAAAAGAAAAAGGAAACTATCTAATCAAATACTTCCTTTAGTGAATAACCAGCTTTACACACATCACAAACAACCCATGAAATATCAGCAGATCCAAATATAGTTTAGAACTGAAGATATCATGGTTATTTATAAATATTTCACAAGTCACTCTTACATGATGATAAAACAAACACCATATTCATAGGAACACAAAGAGATGATCATTCGGTCTAGCAGGTGCATGGGTCACAGTTGCAGTCATCTCCACAGCCACAGCCTTCAGTGTTCTTCACATACATCCTGGAACATAGAAAACAAGTTTATGTCATCATACATCCATATATGTATGTACCTTAGATGGGCAATATTGAGGCACCAAAGATCGTGGGGCGAGCTAAGGTTAAATATTTAGAAGAAAAAGCATCCTAAAACGACCTTGATGATTAATGTTAGATGCAATACTGTGTATGTTTTGACCTTCCCAAACCCTGGTAGCAGGACTCATCTGCTTCCATCTATCTAGCAAATTAACAAGGCTATATACTGACTTCTAGCATACACCTTGCACGTTCCATCATCGAGAAGGGAAAATACATACCTGTTGCAGTTGCATCCACTGCCACAGGTGCAGTTGTCACCGCATTTGCAGGCTCCTGACATTTTCTTTCGCTGAGAATGTGAACTGAACTTTGGAAAGAGAGGTTTGAAGAGATTGAATTAAGCAATTTGCAGTTGTAGATGACACAACAGGTATGAAGTTTAACACCTATATATAGATGTCTTGGAGGTAGCGTAAGTACTGATGATTAAATTCTATGCATAGCTTGCACGTCTGAAACTTCCGGCCTATTAACAAGTCAATTGTAACACCAATTAGCGCCTAATTCCCTTCACATGTCACTGTCAGTGATGTGGCCAAATCCAACTCCATTAAGTAATTAACTTGTTCTGATGTTCCTTTCATAGCAAGTATATGAAGAAACCAAATCAGAACTTTTCAAGGGGTTTTTGTTTATTATGTATTATCTTTGCAAGCTACACATAATACAGATGTAGAAAGAAAAACAAATAAGTATAGTACATTAGTATCAGAGCTGACACAGTTAGATTAATAATAATAAATCAGAAGTCAAACACATTTAATGATTGAACTCAACTTCTTCTGGAATGCCTGAAAAAGCAGCATGAAGCATGCATCTTTGCAACCTGATATTAAAAAAAGCATTTCAGCAAATCAATCTCAATCTAGAAGATTACTAGGTAACACACCATCTCCTACCATTTTCTACCTGATACGAATAGTACCAATAAGCCGTTTCTTTTAGTGCCCCTTAGTCTACTATGGGTCTCACTTTTGAAGGATCTTGGGAGATTCAAATGTAGGTGGCCAGCCCTTCCAATGAATATGTTTAGGAATAGATTATCAACCATCCATAATCTCAACCTAGCCAGTTCGACATCATCAACAATTTGCCAGTAGAGTCAGACCAGCTTTCAGCTGGGATGTACCCTTTTACACATTAATGGTGAACTGAGTAAATAGGAATTCAGTGCTCATTAGCTTCAATGTTTCACGACGATATCAAAAGTTGAATGAATAATAAGGAGGCAATTGAAGACAAGATATGAGATAGGATACTTCAATTTCCTTATGGTAATCTGATTAAGTCTTAAATTACAGTAAAATTTGCTGTATGTAAGATCACTCTCAGAAGCAGTAACATCAACAATGGATAATTCAAATCATCAAAACTCAAGATTATCCTTAACAATCATTGTGATGCATTATTCAACAATTAATAGCTCAAAAATCAATCCTTCAAGCATTAGTAATCCAGTGGAGCAATGCCGTGGATAAACGACAGCAAAAGCAAAGCTTTCCCCATAACGGAGCCACCTTAGTAGAAGAAGTAAATGGATCGCAAAACTCCTTTCTTATATAGTTGAGCATTTTTTTCATGGCATACATAATAATTTGCTCTTCGTTGAGACCTAAGAATGCAATTTCTAGGATTCATTCAGTAATTTTAACAAACATACACAAAGCACAAGAAAGAAAGAGTCACAACTCGAATCTAAATTTAGCCATCCTTGAGTTACTTGTTGCTCCATTAATACGATTTCTACACTTTGTATATGCAGCCATAACTAAATTAAGTTAGTTGGCTTTATGAACTCTTAAAATTAATTTGATCTAATGCCAAATTAAGCTGGAAAGTTTGATGTCCACCAACCAAGTCCGATCTTTATAATGCCAGTCCTATTAGTTAAAGGTGTCATCAAGCCAGATGAAGTCTTAGAGAAGTTGAGCTGACATCCATCTATTAAGTTGCAAGCCAAGCTTCAAGTGTGGCACTTTCGAGCTTCGTACAACTCAAAAATATCCCTATCATTAGCGAGCTACATCAAGTTGTATCGATTCTCCAGAATATAAAGGATTTGCTTTCTATTTTGATGTTTGACGAAGTTTTTAACACATGAGCTATCAACATATTGTGATTTACTAAAGTAAGTGCACTAGGTCAAAGTTGCATGTAATCATTGAAACAGTAACCACTTCAACTCTCAAAACAGGCACAGTTTGCCTTAGTAACATCGCATTGTTCTTTTTGTTTCATATGATATTCCTCTCAAGAATTTTGCATATGCAACATTTTTATTTTGTAAGGTCCATTATTTTGTGGATTATTACTTGATAATAAGTTTGTCAGTCTCGAAGAGAAAGAGGGAAGAGCTACTCGTTTTCCTCCATTTTAATGATCATCCAACCAAACAAAGAAAAAGTAACAGTCACTTATAATAAAACCAATATATATGACACTTTGATAATTAAAAAGTACACCTTTCAGTTCTGCATTAATCGGTAGTACACATAAACATGAACACAAACACACAAACCATGAAAATCAACAGATACAAGTACAACATAGACCCCCGAAGATGCCATGGCTACTTATTCAGTTCTCCACAAGTCACTCTTACATCAAAACAAACCAAGCCATGCATTAATCAGGAATATGAAAGAGGCAATTGCCTTCCTTAACAGGTGCATGGGTCACAGCTGCAGTCATCTCCACAGCCACAGCCCTCACCTTCAACGTTCTTCATATATATCCTGGAATATTAAGATTCAAGTTCATACAATGATGAAGCAAAAGAGGATGGTTTGACAAAATAGTTTACAATAAAGCATAGAAGAATCATCAAGCAGGGAATATGTACCTGTTGCAGTCGCATCCGCTGCCACAGGTGCAGTTGTCACCACATTTGCAGCCTCCTGCCATTTTCGTTTGAAGAGAATGCTAAGTGAGTTTTCAGGAGAAAGAGATCGAGTTATGTATAAGTTGCAGTTGAGAAGATCCTGATTGAACAGTGAAGAAGGTTGACACCTATATATAGGCATGTTGGAAGCAGAATTGAAGATTTCCGCCTTGCACGTTTGAGAGCTCTGGCCTCTCAACAAGTAAACTACAACACCAGTTAGCACCTGCACCATCTGTCAGTGTCCGCAATGTGGCCCAATCCTCAATAAGTTGTATTAAAATTCAAGAAGAGATTTCCAGTGCATAAAATATACTTTCTGATTTTTCCTTCTTTATTATGTAACCCCTTTTTTTTGGAGGGGGGGGGAGGGGGGCGGGGTTGGGGAATAATTCCATAGGAAGAGCTTTTATAAGTATACTAATTGCAATTTTACATAGCTCTCAAATTCTCATTTTGTTTATGAGAAGCAAATATATGATTATAGACTCCTAACATGCATCTGGAATCATACGGGTAATATCTGGCCTCTTCTATTTAGTGTTCCTAATAGTAAAACCCACAGGGCAAGATATGTCACAGATTTTCATTTTTCCGCACAAAATTTCCTGGCATTGTTGTATTATCTACATCCGCTAGCTGTCAGCTTAGCTCAAACTTGCCCTGATGTTTCTTTGATGGTATATCTAGAAAATAAAGCAGGACTTTTTTATCTTGGGCAAGTTAAATGTCACATTTCTTCTCTTCATTCAGCTCATTACCTGTCTTTTCTGTCTTGGACAACGGAAAATCATCCTTACGATTCCCATTCAAATGAAAGCTTGAGAATGGTTGCCCCAAGTCTTGACTTTCAACATCCTTTTAAAAGATACAAATGAATGAACTAGGGACTTCCACTTTGTTTGTGGAATTGTTTACAATAGGGGCCTCATAAGATTGAAATCAGATAATATTCTGATTGATTAGCTATCCTGCACATACTCGTTGGATGTCTAGATTGAAAAGAATCTTTCATGTACAAGATAGTGTTTATTTTGTCTCGTATTTGTCTAGATTGAAAAGAATTTCTTGAAAGAAACTGGCTGGCCTGTCTGTTGAAGCATGGTTTTTTTATTGTCAACTTGGAAAGATGCATGCTCCATGCTGTTCTTTCGACATCCAAAAAGAAGTTGGCTGGTTTGATCATCAGAGACAATGCCGTTTTAAAGTTTGATACCAAAACTAATTCAGATTCTGGCCACATTGCTGACAGTGACAAGTGAAGGACAGGTGCTAATTGGTGTTAAAATAATTAATTGACTTGTTAAAAGGCCAAATTTTTAGATGCACATGCAAGGCAGACAATCTTCAGTCGTGTATCCTCCAAAACATCTATATATAGGCATCGATCTTCATCCCTGCTGGGTCATCTACAGCTGCAACTTCCTTAATCCAACTGCTTAAAACCTCTCTGCTTGAAGTGTACTTTGCTTTTTTTCCGAAAGAAATGGCAGGAAGCTGCAAATGTGGTGACAACTGCTCCTGTGGCAGTGGATGCAACTGCAACAGGTACCATTCCCTTCTTGATTATTGGACCATGCATATTATGCTAGAACTCTGGTTGCTTTGTCGTAACTACTTGTTGCACCATCTCCTTTCACTCAGGCAGTATATATTATAGTCTTGTTTCTGTCCAGTCGATAGATGGCTTAAATTAGCATGTACTTTCCTGAAGAACTGGCATAAAATCAATGGAACTATTGGCTTGTATGGGATACAAGCTAATAACGATCATTTGCAATCACAGGGTTAGGGACATCATGATATACCCAATTTTAGTTCTGATAGGAAGTGTATCAATTTGTTTTCAGGGCCCGTTATACCTCCTTAGACATCTTATTGCTATGGAGGAATGTGTTTTCTTCTAGTACTTGCTCTCACAGAGTGATACTACCTGACCTGCAGCATCAATATTAAGCATCTGAGCTTCATGTATTAATATGAAAATATCTTCTTCTGTTGTTTTTTTCAATTCCTATTTTGGTATTGATATATATGATAACATAAACATGAATTTCAATATTCCAGGATCTATGCGAAGAACATTGAAGGTGAGGGCTGTGGCTGTGGAGATGACTGCAGCTGTGACCCATGCACCTGTTAAAGAGGGCATTCAACCTCTTTATTATGCTATGAATGTATGACTAGGTTTAGTTTGATGTAAGGGTGACTTGTGATGAACTGAATAAAGTAGCCATGGGGCATCATCAGGTCGAGACTTTACCTGGATCTGTCGATGTCTAATGGTTTGCGTGTTTGTGTCTGTGTACTACTGATTGCAAAACTAGAAGAAATACAAGTGATTAGTGATTACACAGTTTTATGTATATGCTATTTGTTCAGTATTTTTGCAACTTCCGTTAGTTGAACGATCTTTGAAATGGGGGAAAATAAGCATTAACATGTTTCTGCCTTCCTCTGTCTATCTGTCTGAAGTTGACTACTACTGTCATGTAGTATTTATCCACAAAATAATGTACTTTCCCAAAAATAAAATGCTCCATGGGCAAAAATTCTTGACAGCATCTGATGTGGAGGGAACAGGAACGTCTGTAAGGAAAACTCTACTTTGGCTGTTTTTTAGCTTATAGTAGTGTGCATCCCATTGAATTACTGATGCTTACGAAATTGATTATGCCATGATGTATTGTTGAATGAAACAAATTATAGTAACTGTTGAGGGTGATCTCGAGTTTTAATGATCTGATAGCTCATAGTGGATATTGCTTGCTAAGAGTGTAGAACTGGCCAGATTGAGATTAGATAGTGTACTGATAAATAATGTGTTGATTGCTCATCTCTTAAAACATTCTGAAACTCATAACATAGAGCAAGCATGTATCTTCCAGAGCAAAGATGCAGAAATTGTCCTCATGTTAGCTTTGAGTTTTTATTAGATGAACCGATCAATAAGCTTTCAACTTGCGCACCAAAACAGTGGTGAAATTGTAGTGTCAATTTTTTCAAAGTCGAAGTTCGAATGTCTTTACCATGCTAAATCCAGTGCATATATATGAGCAAAACATGAGCACCAACCTGAATTCATGGCTAATCTGATGTTGGTGCTCATGTTTTGCTCATATGAGGTTGGTGCTCATGTTTTGCTCATATACACTGAATCTTAGGATATTGAGTTGTCTGCAGCTTGAATTTTGTGATTTCATTCTAATCAGAAAGTTTATGGGCCTCTTGTAATCAATCTCTCTTCATGCACAAGTGCTTGTAGGGATAATACTGCCTAAATTTGAATCTTCTCATACCATGTGAAACCAGAATCTACACTGAAAATTGTTGGTTATTTCTAATCAAAAGGCCAATTTGATATAACTCATGGACCTTTATTATAGAAGATAGACATTTGCTTTACATTATGAGTTTCACAATTGTTCTTAAGAGAGAAGTTATTAACGAGTTTTTTCTAATTTTTAAGGACATGTTCTTTTCAACTTAAAGATAAGTGCTCATCATCAATATTCAGCAACTTTCAATGGAATCAGTAACTTTCAGCACAATTCAACACAACTCAACATCATTCATCACAGTTAAATACTTATTGATAGTACCTAGTAATATTTTCTTCAACCATCGAGCATCTATCAGCATGTTTATGTATGATTCAGTAACGTTCCGTATGTTTCAGCAATAAGCACCAAAAAACTTCTTATAAGTCGAAAAGAACATACCCTAAAAGTAAACTACATCAATAGCATCTAGTTATCCAAACCCTAAGAACGTCACCACCAAAACTAAGAACGTCACCACCAAAACAGGCACAATTCTACTTAATACCAAAACAGGCTGCCTTCTCATATCCTGTCCAGATTTCTGCATATGAAATTTTTCTCTGTAATTTGCATTGTTTGTGGTAGTAAACCTCAAAACATCAGTTCTCATTTTCCTCAAATTTAAAGGATCATCACCCAAGAGCGGTTCAGAAAAATTGTACTCAAGAGGAGCATAAATAAAACCGTTAAATCATGTGTATTTCTTTCAGTTCTGCAATCAGCAATACACAAACACAAACTCACAAACCATGAAACATCAACAGATCCATGCACAGCATAGACCTGAAGATGCCATGGCCATTTTATTCAGTTTCTTCACAAGCCACTCTTGCATCAAACCAAACAAAGTCATACATTAATAGCATCACAAACAGATCAGTGCCTTCTTTAACAGGTGCATGGGTCACAGCTGCAGTCATCTCCGCAGCCGCAGCCCTCGCCTTCAATGTTCTTCACATAGATCCTGGAAAACTCGAGTTTATGTTAATCATATGTACGCATACACAAATTTTGTTGGATGAATATTGAGCTTAATTGCTTAATATGAGGTGTCATATACATATCCAAGACATCATCTTAGGCTGTACATTAGGACCTTTGGCTTTGTGGTGGATACAAAGATCAAACAGCCTTATCGATTTCATTCAATATCTATGAATACTAACCTACAAAGCAACAAGGTTATGCTGGTGAAGAAAAAGGCATGACATGACAAATAATATTGCAAAGCAATGAGGCTTCTAACTCAAGTTGTGCACATGTCAATCATCGAGAAGGGAAGGGATTATACCTGTTGCAGTCGCATCCACTACCGCAGTTGCAGTTGTCACCACATTTGCAGCTTCCTGCCATCTTCCTTTTCAGAGAACGCAAAGTCTTCTTGGAAAGAGGTTGCAAGGGATCGGATTAAGGCTGTCGAGCAATATGCAATTGTGATTGATCAAGCAGAGATGAAGCTTGAGACCTATATATAGACATGTTGGAAGCAAAATAGAAGGTTTCAAATCCGGCCTTTAACAAGTCGTCTAGACACCAATTGGCACCTCCCCGTCACCCATCACTGTCAGTGACACAGTCAATTCTACTCAAACAAGTTATTTAAAACTCACAAAGGAATTGTTTGTGCAACTGGAACAGACTCTTGCGCCTTTCCCTTCTTCATGTGGGGAAAAAAATACAGGAGAAAAAAAAACAAGGGTAAAATAAAAGTTCCCTTGCATCCTATTATTTTGAGCTCCCTTTTTTTTGGGGGGGGGGGGGGCTCCGGGAAGCAGAGCTTTCACAGGTGCATTTAGTGCATACACTCACAACAATTAACAACATTGCCAATCCCCTTTTTTCTTTTTCTTTTTTTTTTTTTTTTTTTTTTGATGAACAAATTTATGGTCAGAGGGAAAAATACATATTATGCTCTTCAAAATACCCTTCAAGGTAAGGACTGAGGTCATCATCAGCTTAATATTTAAGTGTTGGCATAAAATCTCAGAACATTACTGTACCATCCACATCTAGAAGCTTCTAATATAAATAAAATAGTAAAGACATTCATAAATCGGATCAGAATTTTTGAACGTGACTGATAAAAAATGTATTATCTTACATGGGCGATATGTAAGAAGACCTCAACTGGGAAGTATCATAACTAACCGCATTAGTTTAATAATAAGCCAGGATCAATGCAGGGAATTTCAATGTCGTGCAACAGCATGGAGCATACTTCTTTTCAAGTTGACATTGCAAAGGCGGCAGAGAAAAGCATTAAATATGAACATTAACATCTTTTGTTGGGGCCCTAGTAGCTATTAGTGGAATGGCATTATCAAGGCTCATTTGTTGGAAATAAAGCAGAATTTTTCAATAAGCTAATCCAGAAAGGAACACCATTCAGACATTTCCAAAGAATTAAAAAGACATAAAAAGAAAAAGAAAGAAGCATCCCTTAATAAAATGTCAAACATGTTCAGCAAGGGACTTACAGGGCTTTGAGAGGAGGGCAATTGCTATCGCTGATTCTACGTCCATCTAGGAAAAGCTAAATAAGATGAAAACTATCTTGTAGGTAGTAAGAGCAGTAGCTACCAAAGAATAAGCCTGTTTACTCTCTTCTTCCTGTTCAACCTACAACAACTAAGGAATGATTAATCAATCAGAATGTTCTCTAATCTCAGTCTGGCCAGATCTTCACCATTAGCAAGCAATCTCAAGCCAACTTTTAGCTCTGGTATCCCCTCCTCTAGAATAGCACAAACTGGGTAAATGGGAATCCCTTGCACCCTTCTCTTTAACTCCTCAAAAACTTCTTCAGCCCCTACCTCATCAATCTTATTGGCCACCACTAATGATGGACGATCTGATAAACCTTCTTGATAATGCTCCAACTCTAAAACCAGATCTCTGAGTTGCTCCCAAGGTGGAGTCCCTTTTCGACCATTAATTGCAGCAGCCAGATCTACCACATAGGCCAGAATTTTGGTTCTTTCTATGTGTCGCAAGAAAGCATGTCCAAGACCACGATTCTCATGGGCGCCCTTAATAAGTCCAGGGATGTCGGCCACAGTCATTGACAATTCATCAAAATTTAATTTTCCTAGGTTAGGTCTCAAAGTTGTGAAGGCATAGTGACCCACAGCAGGTTTAGCCCTGGATATTGCACCCAAAAGGGTGCTTTTACCCGCGTTTGGCATTCCCACAAGGCCCACATCGGCAATACTCTTAAGTTCCAATAGCAGAACAGCCTCTGATCCAGGCAGACCGATTCTTATGCTGGGTTGATTTTCATCGTTGCCATGTTCAAAGTTAACATCCCTACCAAAACCAAGACGCATGTCTTTTGTGTCTCTTTTAGGATGTCTGCTAGATGAAACACTGCCTGCTCCACCTTTTCCTCCACAAGCAACAACTAGTTGCTGCCCCTCTGCTGTCAACTCAGCAACATTATATTGTATATCTTCCTCTTCTGCCCAATCGTCCTCCTCAGACAGACTACTATTCATTTCCAGATCATAATCATCTTCTGCCATATTACAATTATTCTCCTTATGACCATTTCTGAATGATTCCTCCTCACAATATAATGATTTATCCTGCGGAGGGGGTACAAAACTACTTTCAATTGATGACACGGGAGAATATGGTTTTCTGTCAGCCAAACTATGAGCAGTGTCATCAGTACAAGGAGATGAGACATGATCAATGTCCTCCAGTTGATCCACGCTTGGTTCATGATTACTAGAAATGCACCGTTGATCCGATTCATGGAAATCAGATATCAACGTGCCTGGAATATCCCAAGGATTAGCATTCCCAGAGGAGGGATTTTCCACCATTGAGGGGATTTCACCCTCCACAAGATGGATAACAGTGCCAATGGGGACTTGCACAATCTGTAGGACAAGACTTGAGAATCAATCCAAAGTAAAACAGACAAAATGAGCCAAAGAAATGTCAATTAGAAATAAGAAAATAGTGATAAATCCTAACCTTGTCTTCTCCACAGCTGCCTATCTTATTCTTCGAGGCTCCGTGCCCTCCCCTTTTTCCATTCTACCAGTTTGCACCGTTGCATTCATCAATGTTGGATTAATTAAATTAAGTTTCGGGGGGGGGGGGCGGATTTGCTCTATCAGGAAGAAAACTACAATCACAGTTACATACAATGTGGTGCTGCAGACGACGGAAATCCCAAACTGCAGAACTGCATTGTAGTACCACATCACCACCTCTTCCACCATTTCCTCCTATTGGAATGTGGAAAAAACAAAGATAGCAAAATCTGTCAAACTCGAAACAACAATGTCATTTGGATGAATAACACCAGTAAATTTTATAAACTAGATCACATGGATCCAGTTGGAACATAAAAACCCACCATCAGGCCTGCCATGGCGATCATTTCTACTACGTCGCAAGCTAGCGCTTCCATTTCCACCCTCACCTCCTTTAACATGCAATCTAAACCGGTCTATCATTCTCCTTTCCTGTAAGAATACCACATACCAAGGCATATATATGATAACACAAAAAATCTGAAATCAGCCTCTATTTCTGAAAGAATAAAGCAGCCGAGGCATAAACCTGCAAAGGGGTAGCTTTAAACTTCTTCTCTGTTGTATCCGAATATGAAGAATATGACACAAGAAACCATGGTGAGATAGATATTCTTCGTAAAGATACTTCATGAAGGTACCTCATTTTCCATAAGCACATCCTTCCCCCAAATATTGGAACCTTCATTCTTCCCTGGATCAGACAACAAAATAAATTATTCCACAAATCAGTGCCCCCTAATCCACTTTCTTCTATAGTAGGAGTCAAAATAGTAGAAGACAAGAAATCAACACTCATACAAAAATGCATCAAGATACTAGCCTATCCTTCATGCATATACAATTAATTTTAATGCGGCGAGTAGCTTATCCTTTATCCTTTAAGCTCATACAAGAATAAGGATATGTTCATGTGGCAGCATCCTCTCCCCAACCATGGCTTCATTTTTCTGTAATATACAAGTATAATGAAATCAATGTAATTATGCCCACAGACAATATCAAATTTCTCTAACCCCGAGTTTGAAGTTTTCATGTAGCAAACAGGGAATCCTTGAGCACTCCGCCAGTACAAGTATGACATGATACTGAATAGTACCCCATATAAACAGCCTAAAAATGATGATTGCCATGTTCTGAATAGAATAATTACCACCAACCAATAGAAAGATAATGAAGCAACCTTCCACCATTCAGACCCAATCCAACACTGAAGCCAGCATAGTATCACATATAAAAGGAGTAAGGGGAAGTGTTTTTAAATCATTTCAATTTGTCAAATGACAAAACTTGAGCTCCTTCATTCCTTGACTTAGCACGGTAGATTCAAAAGCTATATGATTGCTGCATCAGTGACGTTACAATCAAACATAAATCACTTATTTTAAAATTGAATCCCCAAAATGAGGGGGAAAAAAATTACAAAGACAGTTCACAAACCGCATGACTGCCTTACTTTGATTATCACAAAGCCTTAGGTGATTCTAACAGAAAGCAACATCTGGGGTGTATAGACTGACACAAATAGCTGTTACCTTAGATGAGGGAAGGTCCACTTACAAAAGCTGAGATCTTTACTTAACATTTCAGGTTCGAGTGTTTGACAACAGTATGATTGCTGTTAACATCAAAGTCGGATAAAAATCCTGCTTGCCTATATTACACTTGAACAACAAATGCACCCCCGGGGGGGGGGGGGGGGGAGCTTAAATACAAGGTTCAACTCAAACCAAAAAGCATGAAAGAATCGAGAGTGTCTAATGTACGCTGTTAGTGATTGGAAGAAGCATTTCATCAAACAGGAGGTACGCAGAACAAATTTGACAATACAAACCACAACACAACCAAAAGAACACTAAACCCCAGTTGCGATTCACTATCTGGCATGATAATTGATAAGAAAGCAAGAAACTTTGAATTCAGAGAGCTTCAATTTCCCAGAAAGAAACAGTTAAGATACCTTACCTCTGTTGTAAAAGAAGGGATTAGACTTACACAAAGGATTGAATCAATCAAACCCTCTCTCTATCTCTCTATCTCTCTAAATTGCTTCGATGCAGCAACAGGCGACAGCAGCAGGCATTTGAGTATTTGTTCCTGGCGCGGAACCTTGGGGATGGATCAGGCGCAATAATGGACTAATGGAGTTACAAAGAAGACCTTATTGTTGCTTATAAAAAAAATAATAAAAAATAAAAAGGAGCTCAAATCATTCAAAAAGAAAACAAAAATTTTATAAATGTGATCCTTATAGGCCCATCAACCAAATGGCAAAAAATTTCCTTTTTCTTTTTTTTTTTGCCCCTTTTTTGGGGAGGGGGACTGAGTTGGGGGTGACAAATTACGTCATGCATTCATACTTCCAAATTTACTTCCTATTTTGGGATCAAGTTGGTTTAGCTTACAACCCAAAAATCTAAGCTCAAAGGTTATATCCTATTCTTAAAAATATATACTATAACAAGTCACATCAGCACTATATATTAAAAATTATCTATATGACAAATACGCACTGAAAAAATATGTATACGTGACAAGTAAGAATACACACTCTTAAGTGTATGATATACATTACCATCTATGCTAGACATGATCTTTTTTTCCCTTTACGTTTTTATGTAATCTGTAAGTAATTACTTTACATAACATTTTATAAATGTCATGTTGTATTCATTATTACAAATCACTATATACGTACCATTTTGGTCAATATCAATATAGATCGTAGGTTTTTTGTCTTCTACCGCTCCAATGTCAATCAATACTTGTGTGTATTAGCAGCACCAATCAGTAATAGTTTGTCACAGTCTAATAATACCTCTTGTTATTGAACCCAAAGTTTTTAAAATTTTTAATTTTTATTTTTTGAAATAAAAAAGGGATATACAATAGCACATAAATTCAAGATTTTACACTCAAGTTACCAGTATGATTTGAATGATCATTTTACTTTTTAATACAAAATAGAACAAAGCACGTAACTTTGACCATCTAAATCAGCCTTAATCAATCATCAATAAGAATTTTTCCTTTGAATAGATGGATTCCTTTACATTTGTATAATTGTATATATAAGACTATAATCAATCATAAAGGCGCCAATCATATGACTTTACACCAACCAAAGTGGCCAGATGAGGTAGCTAGTAAAATCAGCAATCATCAACCCAAAATTCTTCCAACAACTCATCAAAAATCAAGTCCTCCAAATCTAGACCAATGTATTCAATCTCTGTTTGGTTGTTCTTCCAAAAACTGCTGGTCTTTGTCATGTCATGAGCGACTAGACCATTGAGTCCTCGGTCCAACTCCGGAATCCAATGGATGTACTTGCTAACGAACTCCCACACATACTCCAGAACTCGGCTTTTGCCCTTTGATATGGTGGGATTTTGGAGGCAAAGTGACAAGGAATTAGGTGAACAATACGCGAATGATTTCTCATGTATTTCATCCAATGCCTCGATGACCAAATGGAACAGGACTTTGCGGTCAGAGCTGGACATGGCTACTGAGTCTTTGGTTGAGGGATTGGGCTTGAAAGGGCATAGGATCTCTATTTCATCGAACAGTGCAGGATCGAGTGTTTCTTCTATGGACTCCCATGCTGCGTATTGGTCTTCCCCTCCTACGAATCCTAATACATCAAGAACATGTTCCACATATTCGAACTCTTCGTTGTAGTCCTCAGAGACTTCCTGAAGATGCGTGGATTGATCATTGGAGCCTTGAGTACTGTCAGCATTTTCAAAGGAAGGCGCGCTTTGTGACACTATTACTGAATCTACAAACATATAAGTTGATGTCAAAACCCTGCAACTAGTCCAATTTCTTAAGTGATTAGCCTGTAATTGAAGTGATTATTACCTTCTGCAAGCGGGCTTTCTGAATTTTCTGTTTGGTCTTGCTGAAGTTGAACGCGCACCTCTGAGGCAGGAACTGATGCAACTTCATCAGTCTGTTGCTCGTCTTCTTGATGATTGCTCTGCCCTTGCTCATCAACAAAGCTGTCCCCATTCGTGTTTTCATCTAACCGTGATTCAGCCAATTTTTGCCTGTGTCTAGGACTATCGAACTCTCTAGGAGAATCAAGCCTTGATCCTCTCATGTTATTAAATATATCAAAGCTGATTCGAGGAGCTTCACTAGAACCATAAGAATGGGACTCAGTGTCCAACAAAATGAGTCTCTCACTGAAGGACTTCCGATGAAGATGATGATCACCAAACGATGTGAATTCCTTCTCACTGAGAGATGGGAACTTCTTTATCTCTTTTCTAGCCTTAGCATCAACCAAGTCGCCAAATTTTTCCAGTGTCTCATTGAGTGAAGATGATCTTAACATCCTTAGAGACTTTGCCCTCCTTAGTTCATGCCCTTGGCTCATTACAGGCCAAATTTCAGTGTGTTTATTCTCAACCCTGCTGGGTGTTCTTCCAAATCCCAAGCTATACATATTATTTGGAGAAGGATACGTCCCTGACCTTGCCAACCCGTGTTTTCTTGGACCATCCTACAAAATTTTTGAGGAACAAGTATCGAATCACTCGAACTCATCCTTACTATAGTACTTATAACTCAAACTTATCGATGAATTCGATGTTACTTACCAGCTTCGGATCAGCCTTAAGAAGTGAAAGTAATGAAGGAGCGCTCAACTCAGCAGGATCATCTTGCGATTGAGGTTGTTCATCAGCAAAATCTGTCTTTCTAGCATTGTCCTCTTCTTCTAGCAGTGTGCCAAGAGATTTACTCGAACTTGAATTCACCTGATAAATCATTCAAATTTAGAAACTATTCGCCTTGTGGACAAGCATGGAATGTGAAAAATGCACAATTTAGCCTCTAATCAGATTAAATCTGACTCCGTCACTGAGATTGCTAAATAAGGCTCATATGAGAGAGAAAACTTACAGAAGCAGAACTGAGCCTAATTGCATCATAACCCTCCAACACCATTGGTTCACTAATCTGATATTCATCATCTGGGTTTGCTTTATCTGGAATTATAATAAAATCCCACATATATATAAGCTGCAAATTAGCATATGATTATTCAAACAAATTGAGAAATTGAGATTAATTAACTCACTTTTGGTGGGTTTTTGCTTCTTGTAATAAGGAAGCATTTTTCTGACGTTGTTCCATCGTTGATAATTCAGGACCCGAAACAAAGCCCATATGCAACCCGGTTCGTTCTTCTCGACCCGAACATACGAGTGTTTCTTCCATAGATGATGCTTCCCCATCTCTGCTGATTAATTCGAGAAATTTACAGAAATACCCAGGAAAAAAAATGAGTAAATGAAAGTATCTTTTAATTCAACAATTTTTTCTTGAATATAACTCAAGATCATGTAACTGAAATTTTGTATTTGCAATAATTTCATGTAAAAATTCTGGTTTATTGAGCTGTTACAACTAGCATGAAATTTGACCACAGAGTATCTAATGTAAGAAAAATACTTACCAGGAGGGAAAAAAATTAAAAGTTCTTACCTCAAAATTGCTGGCTTAAATATAAACTAATTCGTTGAAGAACTAACAGAATTAACAGATGCTCTGTTTTTGAAGCTGTTATATATTTTCCAGAGAGAGAAAAACAGAGAGAAAACTGTTGATACATTGAAGGGTCTTTCTTTTCTTTTGTTTTTTTTGAAGTTAGCTGTTGAATAAAACAGCTAGGGTTGACGAGATTAAGAAGAACAAGAAGAAGATCAAGTCTTTTTTGTCTGCTAATTTCTCTTTCCAGAAAGAAACAGGAAAAATAGTGGCGCCTTTGTTACGCGCAAAATTGGTCTCTTTCTCTCTCTACTTTTGTCTTAATTTTGCAGTTTTTTTTGGATGTTGATCCTCTATATCACCGAAGTCGAGCTATTGTTGACTCAATAAGAGATAGAATACTTTTATAATAGATTTTTTTTCATTTATAAGACTCGAATCTGATATCTTATTTGAAAAAAATAAATATTAAATTATTTAAACCAACCTGTGTTGATTAATTTTGTAGTTTAATGTATCTTTTCTTAATGTCCAACCGTAATTTGGAAGCTTTCATTTTCATTCATTCTTCTTTTTCAAGGCTAATTTCCTCTTTCATTTATTATTCTCTTATTTGCTGCTTCTTTCTTCACTTTAATTGCTAACTTCTTTTAGGGATTTGATTGAAATACTTTCAACTACTAGAGTAATCACACAGCTAACTAAGTTATTTGATCTTCTTACAAATAAATTTTTATTTTTTTAAATGAAAGATAACAAAGTTATTTGATGTTTTCACTCAGAAATTAAATTCCCAAATTTGTTAAGAAATGCCCATATATATTTAACAAACATATACGGCGACATTTATAGAAAGTTTGTTGAATTTTATATTTAATAAAGTTATGAAAAATTATTATATGATTGTTCCCTGAAAACGAATTTTCCCTCCTTGTTTTATCAAACACCGCAAAATAAGAAAATTATTCTCCAGAAAAATAATTTTCACCCCTACCAAACACACTCTTAAAGTGCAGACTAACATAAAATAGATAAGGTCGATACATATACATGTGTGACAATTTTGTCATCAAAGTACAAGATTATCGATTTATTTCAAACTTTCATATTTGATGTGTAACGATATTGTTTAAGATTGAAATGTTAAATATTTATATGAATAATTATTACAAACTTAGATCCAAAACAGAAAGATAAGTTTCCCAACTGTGTTTTTTAGTGGACCTATATTTTTTATTTAATGAGGAATATATAAAATTATAGCTTTCAAATTGTGAATTGAGTGACAATTGTGTGTTTTCTAGTACGTCCGTAAGTGATTTCTCTTCCCAATTCTAAGGGGGAAGACCAAGTCAAGCAGACCTCAATTAGTTAATTGGACCACCTGTATTTATCGTTACACAATATTATGACTTTGGTCAAATAAAACTGATAATTAGACCGCACAATGTCTAATTATTGGCTATGTATGTGAAAAATATTTGTTGGGCTTGCAAAGGGGAGGCCAAAAACAGGTGGGATATGAGGTCAACCTACCATCTTCAAGGTTTAAGTGCCTGATTATTCGACGGTTTGATGCATTATTTAAATTAAAAAAATTACTCATAATATATCAGTATATTTTTTGTCAGTAGGAATAGAGTTTTTGGATTTTTTTTTTTAACTCATTTATCTTGCATTCAACGTAACAAATAACTCATTAGAATACCGAAAAATATACATGCTACGTGCATCCTAAGGATCCTCATATAAATCCACTAGATCATGAAAGTAAATACCATTTGACTGTAAACATATAAACGATTGAAGAAGAAGTAGGACATAAATTTGACTTGGAAACAAGTTATTCTACAAATTTGATGAAATAAAGCCAACATCAATTTCAACTGGAAACACATTATTCAACGGTTTGATGCATTATTTAAATTCATATTGAACAGTGTCACTTCGTCCTTACAACATGTACTACATTGTTTGCTAACTTGACATATTGTAACTCTTAAACATATATTCAGGTAAAATTTAATACTTTTTCTATCTCAAATTATTTGCATAGTTTGACAAAACACAGATATTGAGAATTTACTCAAATATAATGTCATTGTCAACTGTGCCCTTAGTTTATTGGAGTTATGAATGTTAATATATCTACTTTTTAAGTATTAATAAGTAATTTGTTACTTGACCTACTTCAACCTACTTCAACAAAAAAACATCCACTTTAATTCACTTCTATCAATCTCAACCAACTTCACCTATTTATCAATCCATATTTCCCAATGAAATAAACAGGCCCTGAAAAACATTGTTTATTCTCTTGCATAATGATAGGTATTTTATTTTTTTTTTACAAGGGTAAATAAACTCATAAGGATGTTAAGCGCCTCTTCTCACAAGAGTATGCCCAACTACATCACCTGCTAAAATAGCCTTAAGAAGAGGAGAAAAACAAATATCTGAAGAGAAGGACGTAGGAACTGAGTGTCCAAATTTGAAAAGCCAATCTGCTGCCATATTTGCTTCCCTGAAAACGTGGTTGATGAATGAACGGATATCTTGAGAATACCATATATGTATGTCTTCGATAATATTCGATATTGTCCAAGAAACTTGAATCTTTCCTTGCAGTGCTTGAATCACTGTCTTGTTATCACCTTCAATGACTATACACTTGAACCCGGCCTGAATTGCTAATCATAGTCCGTCACATAATGCTCTCGCTTCTGCAACTAAAATAGATATATTATCGTAGTAACTTGCTCCTACCTTCACAAGTTTGTCCGTCTAATCTCGGATAATGAAGCCTCCTACTATTGATGAGTTGACGAGGGATCCATCAAAATTGAGTTTGACAAATTCCGGTGAAGGGGGATGACACCTCACTAATTGAATTGAGAGGGTAGGGAAAAAGAAGGTCCCCTATAATAATGATCAACCGACATACAAGTTTGGATTCTCCATTCTGCATTAGCCTTTTTTGCTTGAACTAAGCATGCAATAGGGTTGAAAATTTCATTATTGAAAACTGTTGCATTCCTAGATTTCCAAATACTCCATAAGGTAAATGAAAGTTTTTGTTCCACTTTTGGGCTATGAGACGAGTGTATCTCGTTTAAAAAATGCGAAGGATCATGGCATCCTGAAGGAGAAAAGACAGATGGTAACCAATGATGTTTTGCTGCTAGATCCTAAACTTTTTTAACCATTTGGCAATCTTTGAAAAAATGTTCTATGGACTCAATATCATCTAGACAGAGGGGACAAGATGGTTGAAATTAAATCCCCTTTTTAAGAAGAGTACTTCTTATAGGTAAGGAATTATGACAAAGCTGCCAAATAAAGATTTTGATTTTTGACAAGGTGTCAATATTCTAAATCCATTTATATGATCACGTTGATGAATCATGCGATTGGATGCCATGGGCTGCCCATGTAGCTGATTTTATAGAGAAGTTACCTGAGCTATTCAACCCTCAACAAAAGGAGTCACTAGATTTATGGATGGGTACGGGGATACCCTGAATCTTCTGTACAACAGGATGATTATTGAGGACTTGTCTCAATTTGGGAACGTTCCATTCTGAATTTTCCTGAATAATCTCATAAACTTTAGTTTCAGTGTGGACAATACTGTCTTCAGCCACACCTAGAATCTCAACTAAAATCCTGTTTTCGACCCCGTTATCAAATGAAAAGGAGATCTCATCGCCTCTACCTATTTTTCAAATAATGCCCTTTTGTAGGAGCCCTCTGCATTTTAGTAAACTTTTCCAAATTAGGGAATCCGCATTTTTCCGTTTATAATAAAAAAGGTTTGTAGTATGTAGGTACTTGGCCCTCATAAATTGGACCCAAAGACTAGGTGCGTTAGCAAGTATTTTTTAGGCTAATTTACACTAAAAAGCCTTGTTAAACCCACCTATGCTTTTAGGCCTGCAAACCTTATCCCAAGCTATAAGTGGAAAACCTTTTTCTATGTTGGACTTTTTCCAAAAGAATTCTCTGTTATATTTGTCTAAATATTTGTTAACATTATGTGGTAACTCAAAACATTACATTGTGTGTGTTGGGAGTGATTTTAAATATGACTACATGAGAATTGTTCTATCTGCTTTATATAAACAGTTTGCTTTCCATCTTTCTAGTTTTGTAGTTACTTTATTGATAATTTTCCGAAAAGTTGAGTAAGAAGGTCGACCCTGAAAACAGGGCATCCCAGATATTTGCCCAACGACTCTCTATGCAAAATATTGAATATTGCAGTCACTAATTGCTTATATGTATCCGTCGCATTGCGCGAGAAAGTCAATGCAAATTTCTGATAATTGACTAACTGACCCGAATTAGAACAAAAGAATTCAAGGATGCATTTTAATTTACTACAACTTTCGAAATTAGTTTTACAAAACAGTAGACAATTATCAGCAAAGAGTAGGCACGAAATTTTAACAGATGTTGGATAGATCTTAACTCCCACTCTAGACTTGGAGAATTAGCTTCTTTGAGAAGCATATGATTTAAGGCCTCCATACATAGAATAAAGAAATAAGAGAAAAGAGGATTCCCTTGTTTAATCCCGCCTGTTGGGATAAAAAGACCATAAGGTTTGTCATTGACAATAATAGGTAATTAGATCAAAGAAAATAGTGATTCTTTATACTCTATCCCCACCCCCACTATTAGCTATATGAATGTGAGTGACAGATACACAAAAGAAATATTTCACCATTTCTTCCCACCCCAGCATCCATCATCATCATCATCATCATCATCATCATCTCTCTCTCTCTCTCTTCCCAGCATTTTCTCTCCTAGCTGTGTCCCGAAATTCCCCTCTCACTCTCTCTCCTCACTTCACCCCTTTAGAAACCCGAGACCACCATGGTAGTAGCTTCGTCATGGATGTACTTCATCTTCTTCTCTTGCTCCTTCTCTCTCATCCCCACCCCAATTTGGGGGCTCAACGTTACTGGGATTCTTTCACACTACCCAGATCTCTCCGATTTCACCGCCCTCCTCACCAGCACCGGAATCTACGCCGACCTTGACCGGAGAACCTCCGTCACCATCCTCGCCGTCCCCAACGCCCACCTACGCACGCCATCTTTCCCGGCGGCTTCTCCGGCGACCCTCGCTGATGTGGTCCGCTACCACGTCCTCCTCCAGTACCTCTCATGGCCGGATCTCCGGCGGACCCCACCCGCCGGAAGCCTAGTCACCACCCTCTTCCAAACCACGGGTCGAGCACCCAGCGATTTTGGATCTCTCAACCTTACCTTCAATCCCTCCAATGGCGTCGTCTCCTTCCACCCGCCCAACAACAACACCGTCTCCGCGAATGTACTCTATCTCCTCAAAACGGTGCCGTATAATCTGTCGATCTTCACCGTCGACTCCCTCCTGATCCCGTGCGGCTTCGATCTGATGGCGTCGGAGACGCTGCCGCCGCCGCCGCCGCTGAACATCACGCGGGCATTGATCGGCGGCCATGACTTCAACGTGGCGGCGTCTATGCTGGTGGCTTCTGGGGTGGTGGAGGAGTTCGAGGCCGACGAAGGTGGCGCCGGAATTACCCTCTTCGTGCCCACCGACGAGGCCTTCGCGAACCTGCCGGCGACAGTCCAATTGCCGGCGTTACCGGCGGAGCTGAAGTCGTTGGTGCTCAAATTTCACGTCCTACATTCATATTACCCGCTGGGTTCGCTCCAATCGATCGTCAACCCGGTTCAACCCACATTAGCAACGGAGGATAACGGGGCGGGTAGTTATACGCTAAATATTTCCCGGGTAAACGGGTCGGTGGCGATTAATACGGGCATAGTGCAGGCGGTGGTGACCCAGACAGTGTTTGATCAGAAACCAGTCGCGATTTTTGGGGTTTCAAATGTGTTGTTGCCCAGGGAGATCTTTGGGAAGGGAGAAGGTGTGAGTTTAGGGGGTAGAAGTAGTCCTGGGAAGAGTGGTGTGCCCTCTGTAGGGGCCCAGCCGCCGGAGATTAGGACGGCGCCGGAAACCTCGCCGGATACTGGGTATGGTGGGCCCAACCATTTGTCGTCGCCGCAAGGCCAAATTTCATCACGAGGAGGTGCCATTGCTGGTGGGAGAAATTGGGATTTGTTGTTGTTGTTGTGTATTGGGATGTTGTATGTATTGGTATGAGATGAAATGCCGCACCAATTTGGTTCTTGTTAAATGATCATCAATGTGAGATATGGTTGCTTGAAATCATGATGTTTATAGAGTTCGATTGAATGTGAGAGAGATTAGCACCAGCAGCAGCAGCAGCAGCAATGTGCCCAGAATTTCAGGTGCACCCATTTCGATTCGACAAGGTTCTCACAATGCGTCATGAACTATAAGGATTCAGGTAAACTCAGGAGCTTTTTCAGCATTGTTTTTGTCATAATTTATCTCCCCGGAAAGATTGTACAAAATCTCAGCAATGAATTGGAATTCCAGTTTCTAGCAGTGATATCAAGCTATCAACTTCTGCTAGTATTGTATTTGGATTATTAAATTTCTCAAGAAACACATCTCGGCTTGTTAAACTATTCTCCTGGTTAGTGTGGAGCTGCATGATTTGTCATTTGAGATGAGATGTTCACTTTCGCTGAGTTTTAATTGGTCATTCTTCTTATCAGGGTTGGTTGCTGATGTACTAAAAATTAATTGATGTCCCTGATAGAATGAAGTGAATTCAGGGATTATGTACTAAAAATTAATTAATTTGTGAGGCCACCCTATTAATAATGTGAGTGAGGACGAGGCAGGCTCGGACAGAAAGCATCGTTCGTTCGATCGATACCTTCTAAGTTCGATGGTTATTCATCTTGGGAGGTGTTCTGGCATGTAAGGGTCGTTTGTACGGTGTTGGGTCTCATTTCCATACTTCCTTTTTGACATCAATCAATTGTCCGCCAAAAAAACAGGGGGTTTGACGATTGTTCATTTTAGTCATGTCTAAACAATGAGATGGTGAATTGAATTGCGAATCGCATTCACCGGTTGTTTGGTCTTCATCATGTCATGTGCTTCATTCTCATCCTTGTCGATGATGATTTAGGAGTTTTTTTTTTTTTTTTTAAACGGTGTGTTTGGTGGGGTGAAAAATATTTTCCTCAAAAAAATAATTTTTCACTTATATTTTCAACTGTTTGGTATAATGAAAAATCATTTTCTTTCCACTTTATTTTTTACTATTTGATAAAATGAATCCTCCACCCTTACTTCATTTCTTTTTACCATCAACCCCCCTCCCCTGCCCACTCTTCTGACCCGACCTAACTAACTAATTTTATTTCTCTCTCCTCTTCAAAATCAAATCCAAAATTCAGTAAGAAATATACCCGTTAATAAACCTAGAAAAAGAGAGAGTCAATATTAATGAATCTCAATTTTTTCACTATTTTCAAGGATTATCCAGTTAAGTTTGAGTGATATTAAACCAAGATTAAAGAAAATATCGAATAGGGTGACGATGGTTGTCTCAGATTGCGAAGTTATTCAAAAGGACAACAGTAACAAGGTTAGAGAATTCAAGAAATAATTATAGAGATTGACTATGAAAATCATCGATGAAGATGATGAACATGAAGAAGAGGGAAAGAATGAGAGACAAAGTGAGAGTGAAAATAAAGTGATTCTAGGTACAATTAAAAGAAAATAGAGCGAGTGATAAAATTAGGCAACGAAAATTAAGCCTGAAAAATCATTTTCCCTACTTTTTCAAGGGAAAACAATTTCCTTCAAATAGGGTAAAATGATTTTTTCCTGAAAATAATTTTTCCCTCCTTATTTTACCAAACAGCGCAAAATAGAAAAATTATTTTCTGAAAAAATGATTTTCCCCCTTATCATACACACAATTGATGGAAAATACTATGAATGTTTCAGCCTGTGAGCGTTGAATACGGGCCTTTTATTTATGTCAAAGAAAGTCTGGCCCAAGTAAAGGAAAAAGCCCTGTAGAGCCCACCATACTGATTTTGCCATTGGGCCCAAGTAAAGGACAATGCAAATTGCGTATGAATTCTGAGCTTATGCTTCCTGCATTAACCAACAGTGAACGACTCCATAGCCATGTCAATAGTTAATGAATACATAATCAAATACACAACCAACATAGGTTGGTTCACATGGTTTCACACTTGCTCCCTTTTAACTGAGGTCTCGGGTTCGAATCTTATAAATGAAAAAAATTTGTGACAGGAAAGTTCTACCCTTTATTGGCTAACAATCATTCGACTCCGGTGAAATTGAAGATCCCAAACCCAAAAACGAAAATCAAATACAGAAATTCTTGTATGAGACGAACTCACGGTAATTTATCGTGAAACCGCTTATGTCACAATACATTTTTCTTTTAAATAACAGGCGGTTAATGAATTCTGAGCTGATGCCTCTAGACTTTCTTGATTACCATGAAAGAAATAACTTTTTAAAAAAAAGATACAATAAAAGAAGCATTTTCTATATATAGATTATAGAACCATTGAATTGACAGCTAGAATTCATTGAACTTGAGATCATACATGAATGACATGTCAGCAGTAATACCTAAACGAAACAGCCAACTAAAACAATAATAAAAAATAAAGAATGAAACAAGAGGGATTTTATATTGTTATAAATTTGTGCATGGTTAATTAGAGGTCCAAAATTGAAGGCGTGACGTTCCTAATTTCTGATTAATATAATGCATAGGAGTTGACATTCACGCCCGTGCATGTATAATAAGCACCACTAGTTCATACCAAATCGTGGTTCAAACTCCAAAGTAAGCACAAAATCAAAATACAACAACTCCTCTTAGTGTGGGTCCCGCTTTTACGGGGTCTGGAGAGATCCAGATGTATGTAACCTTACTTCTACCGGCAATCCTATCCGTAGAGATGCTGATTCTAAGAGACCCACAAAAATCAGATTTTGTGAAAATATTTTATAGAAGAAGGATTTTGTAAAAACATTTTATAGAGAAAACGAAAAAATACGTAAAGAAGCACAAAATCAAAATAATATAGTTTAATTGTGTTTTATTAATACATCGAGTAATACACATTATACAAGCTTGAATGGTTGATAGATCATAGATGTTAATATTTCTGTAACTCCTATGAAGGTTTTACACCCTCCAAAAAAAAAAAAATTCCTATGAAGGTTACTTTTAATGAATAATTAATTAATTCAAATAACAAAATAAAAGAACTAACGCATCATATTAACCGATATTATTCAAAAATCATATTGATTAGTATGAATCGAGAATGTTTAGGGTAAGTTTAACAAAAGTCTAAGACAATCCTAATGTGACTCATATAAACGGCAATGGTGATAGTGTAAACCTTAATGACAACCAATTACTGGTTTTGATTAAAACATTTAAATACATATCACTTATACATAGTGCTAGGATTGATGAGATCGATAGAACCAAGGGGTTATAAATAGTCATACAAATAGACCCCTATATTAGCAAAAGAAAAACAAAATTCCGCCTTGTTCGATTCTCTGTAGCAGTGGAATAAAACTGAGTCACGCATATATTCTCTTTTACAAGCGTAATAATTAATTAAAAAAATTATCACTTAGACTAAATGAATAGTATAAAACTAAAAGTAACAAAAATGAAATTCTCTTGGCAAACGTGACTTTCCATTCCCCAAAAGGCATTTTATTTGCCATAACTTATAATTAATTAATCTAAGTGTACGTATCTAAGAATCTAATAAATAAGACAAAAGCATGAAGATGGTGGGAGCTTAATTGTGGGGTTAAATGCAATATATTACGGTGATGGTGGCTAAGGAGGCTTCTCCACTTTGCTTTTGCCAAGACAAGATACTAGTGATTGATTTTTTTTTAATTTTTTTATCTTGGATCCTCTGTTTTACCAGAGTCGAGATACTGTATGTCTAATAAGAGATAGAGGTCTTTCATTACAGATTTTTTTCATTCACAAGACTTAAATCCGAGACTCTTAAATATAATAATTATCAAACCACTTAAACCAACCTGTATTGATATAACAATGATCGATGATGATGGCGATGATATCTTCGAGTTCTCAAAATTATATTCATTACTATTTATTGTTAAAATTGTGAGACCTTTTGGAAAGGAAAAATATAATAAAGAACGTAGATAAAATGGAGGGGCCCTTTTGCTTTTGTTGGTAATTAGTGACATTTAGACTCCACTCTCACCCGATAAAATTGTATTTCTCTGACTAGTTATTCAATAATGACTGCTAATCAACTTTAGTTTGCGATTAATCACGTCTTTAAACCCCATTTAGCACTGTCTAATTAGTGATTAGACAGATGCCAATTCACAGTTTTGTGTGCAACGTGGCGCCTTATGTGTTGCTTTCATACTGCGTTCACCAAGAGTAAAAAGGTTAAAAGATTAAAAGAGATGTTTTCCCCCCAATGAAGTTTGTTTCTTTAATATGATGTTAATAGCCATACTTTGGCTTGTTATGGACTTTAATTTACATTATTCTGAGTTGGATGATGTTTACTACAGGATAGACTAAGACTACGACCAAACTCATTTGGTTTTTATGATTTACATTTCCTGTTTTTGTCGAAAGGGGATCAAAGTTATGTTTCTTGGTGGATATGCTTTAAGTTGCTAAGTTCAAATGAATTATCGGTCTATTAAGGCCTGTTCTTTTCGTTGAAAAATATAGGTTGATAAATTGATGAAGGTGGTTAAAATTGATGGAAGTGAGTTGTTGAGGTGGGTTGAATTTGTTTACATGATGGATAAAAGTTGGTTCAAACAGTGAAAAGCGGGTTGAAATTAGTTGAAGCGGGTTAAATTAGGTTAAAGTTGGTTGAAGTTGATATTTTTTATTAAAATTGATGAAATGGGTTAAAATTGATAAATTATGATTTACCAACACAAAGAACATGACTTTAATCTAATAATGATCTTTGATTAATTTGAAACGAAAAAAAGTGTCACTTCATATGTATAGGACTAATAACTATGTATCTTTACAGCTTCACTATTTTTATATTGAAAAGTTTGTGAAAAAAGTAAGGAAAAAAGGAGTAATATTTACTATTTTTATTTTTTTATTAAAACAAAAAAAAGGAACAATTTTTGTGGTCTACTTCAAATTCCTATCTTCAATTTTTTTTAAAAAAAATTCTTTACTTTGGTATTAAAAATAGATAAGTCAACGGTTAAAATATAAGTAAATCAGCCATACTAAAATATTTTACTCGAGACCTTAAAAAAAACCTATATACAAAATAATACACATATGTTTTAAAAGTAACGGTATTAAGAAGAGGAACAAAATAGTCATAACTCATATATTAACTTCATAATGAGTGGTTGACCAAAGAAATTATGGAGAAATTGCCCAAACTTGAGCCGTGGTTTGAGACGATGGTGGCAAACAAGAGTGATTTTTGGACAGTAATGAAGTGCCGGGTGTCAATCAACGAGTGGATTCAGTTGAGTACAAGTATTTTTATCATGGCACATTTTCGCACGCCATATTTCTTTGAGGACTATACAGTTGTTTGACTTTTTGATGCCAACAAGCAATAATCTCTATTGATTAATTTGACATCCACTCTCAAATTAGAATATGGTGAGTGAACTATAAGCATCATTCTTAATACTCATTCGAATATCTGTGTATGATGAAGATTGAAGCCATTATTATTATTATTATTATTATTATTATTATTATTATTATTATTGTATGTTAGTGTAATATTTTGAGTGTGGTTTAAAATGATATGAGTGACTACTTATATCACTAGAGGTATACCTTTCTTTTCGGGAAGTCCACTCTTAAAAACTTCACAGTTAATCGTACTTGCTATGGAGCAATTTTAGGGTGGACGACCTCTTGGGAAGTTTTCCAGCTAGCGTGTGAGCAAGGACGAAGCATGCTGGAAAGACTTGTGGTGATTTATGGGATCAATCAACGATTTTGGAAACCGTTTATAATAACTGTCCGTGATCCAGGGAAGGAGTCGAGGCATTAGACTTAGAGTGAACATTATGGTTATTATAAATGAAGATATAAGATGACTAAGACAGAATTTGATTCTCAAGTGATCGTATATCTTTCAACATCCTTATCAATTTTAATGATTTATGATAGATTGTGATTATTGTCAATTTCACTAGTAAATGACAGATTATGATTTTGTGATATCTTATCTAATAAATTGTTGACCTCTTTTTGTTAGAAAATTATTGATATGATCAAATATTTACACCTCAAGCAACAAATTTATTTTTCTTTTACTACTACTTGTAATTAAATAACTAATAGATCAGGATTATCAATGTATTGTTGGATAGAAGTGTGAAATGAGATTAAGACACAACTATTTAACCAATGCCCTAACATGAATTCATGGTGAGAAAGAGAAACACACTTTATTGTGTCATGTCCCAAATTGCAAGTGTTTATGTCAGTTGATGCTCCGGTGCTCAGTGAGTGGAGTAGTGGACATGGCCATCAACACAGCCCTTGCCCACATTTTGCCTCGGTGAAGCTTGCAAATTGCAAGTGTTCTTTGTTTTATTATATATTCTTCTTACTTAATTTTTTGTATATCCACGTTCTATATACTTCAACGATTGAATCATAAAATCATTATACCAAACAAACTTTTACGATGAGAGTAACAACTACTGAGTCTACTTATCGCAATCTTTTTTAAATTTGACTCATTATTCCATAATACTTTTAATGAAATCAGAATTTACTTCGTACCTTACTAGATATTTTAGGAGACTAATATATTTTTAAGTATCATACTTGTATCAGGATAGTGACAGATATTACACTTCTTTTTCGAATTTGACTCGTTATTTTATGATACTTATCATTGCTCAAAAATTAATATTGACAACTATGAAAGAAAAGTCTACACTCTGAACTCTAATTTGACCCCAAAAAAATATGCCAAGTTTGGGATTAAATAGTCAACGCCAACCTAACCAATTTTCATTAAAAAGTTAACTCATGATCATAAAGTATCCCACCCTGCATTTCTAGTGCATCTGTGCTACTGTGTCCCGCACTAACAATAATAATAATAATAATAACTGTATTAGCAATAATATTAATATTAATATTAATATGATAAAAATAATAAAAAGAAAAAGAAAAATAAAAAAACCGCCAACCAAAAGAAGCATCCTCCCCTATTTCAAAACCTTCCCACTCATTCACCCCAAAGTCAACTCTCTCTCTCTCTCTCTCTATCTCTCTCTCTCTTCATTTCATCACTCGGCTCCTCATCCCATGGAAACTTCATACTCATTTTCAATCCCACATCTTTGATCACAAAGAACAAGAACAACGAAGACAACCCAGGAGAAAAAAAAGGAGAAATCTTTCATCTTTGTTTGTTCAGAATTCTTTGATTTTGTTTTTTTTAAAAAAAAAGAGGGAATTTTTTAACTAAAATGGGGAACCACATCGGAAAAATCGGTGTCTGCTTCACCGGCGGCGACCACCACCGGCGACCTCACCGTCACGAGATGGGCATGTACATGCCCGACCCGTATGACGAGGGTCTCGGTACCGCATTCTGCTATGTCCGACCCGACCCGAATAAGATACCCACTTCCTCCAGGATTCACTCGGAGGAATCATCGGCGTCGATTTTCCGGTCAATTTCCGGCGCATCCGTCAGCGCCAACACCTCAACCCCGCCGCTTTCGGCGGCCGCAGTCTCAACCTCCGGCCCCATCTTCGAGAGCTCCACCTACTTCGCCTCCGTCCCTCTCCAGCCCATCCCCCGCCACTCCGGCCCGCTGTCCGGCCCGATCACCGACCGGGGCTTCCTCTCCGGCCCGATAGAGCGCGGCGGCTTTCTCTCGGGCCCGCTGGACCGGGGCGGTCCGATCCTCTCCGGCCCGCTCGACAGGAGCTACTCACACAACGGTGGCGCCGCCTCCGGCTCCGGCGGATGGTGGCGGAAAGGGTCGGTGATTCAGGGCCTCCGGCGAGCCATTTCGAAGACTTTGGGGCAGAACTCGGTGGTGGCGCCGGTGAAGTGGGTGTTGGGCCATGATAGTTGGGAGATCAAGAACAACAACACGATGATCAACAACGAGAATACGATAAACAGTGGGAGTTTGAATTTGAGTTTGGATGAGATTGAATCATGGGAAACTCAGAACCTTCAATGGGCACAGGGTAAAGCAGGGGAAGATCGTGTTCAGGTTGTTGTTTCTGAAGAACATGGATGGGTTTTTGTTGGGATTTATGATGGATTCAATGGCCCAGACGCTACTGATTTTCTTTTATCCAATTTGTATTCGTATGTGCAGAAAGAATTGAAGGGTTTATTGTGGGATGATAATCCCAAATCTGAATCATCTTCATCTTCATCTTCGTCTTCTTCGTCGATTATGTCTTGCACTACTCTGAATTCTGCAGAGAGTAGGAGTAGTAGTTGCAGTAGCTCAGATATGGAGGCAAGTGTTAGTCGATGTTGTGAATCTGAAAATTATGCAAGTGTGTTAGAATCTAGTGCTAAAAGGAGTAAGAATTTTAAGGGAAAATTTAAAGGGGTAGCAAGTAAGTGGGAGGAGAATCAGAGAAGGTGGAAGTGTGAATGGGATAGAGAGAGATTGGAACTTGATCGAAGATTGAAGGAGCAATGGAATCGGAATGATGGGTCGAAATCGACGAATCATTCCGATGTGCTGGTCGCCCTTTCTCAGGCTCTGAAGAAGACTGAGGAGGCGTATTTTGATGTTGCAGATAAGATGCTTGGCGAAAATCCTGAGTTAGCTTTGATGGGTTCTTGTGTTCTTGCCATGTTGATGAAGGGGGAGGATGTTTATGTGATGAATGTAGGGGATAGTAGAGCTGTTTTGGCTCAAAATAAGGAGCCTGATCTTAGACTTGGTAAGATTGATCAGGACTTGGAAAGGATCAACGAGGAATCTTTGTATGACTTCCAAGTATCAGATGGTGTCAAACCTAGTCTGACAGCTTATCAGCTTACTATGGATCATAGTACTTCTGTTGAAGAGGTAAAGGGTGGAATCTATTTGCTTATATTTTTGGGATCTTTTTTGGTTCAGTAGTTTCATCATATAATAATAATAATAATATGATAATTGGATTAAGACTTAGCATATAAGTTTACTTGTGATTCATTGCAGGAAGTGCTGAGAATCAGAGAGGAGCATCCAGATGATGCCTCTGCTGTTGTGAACGACCGTGTCAAAGGCTCATTGAAGGTCACCCGAGCTTTCGGGGCTGGGTTTCTTAAACAGGTATTGTGCTTGTTATTATCTGCTTTACCCTGATCACATTTTCAGTGAATTTCCATATCTATTGACATGCATATTTGCTGTGCTATCTGGAAATTGTGACTGGTTGAAATAGAAATGGTTTCGCATTAGATGAACTTAAAGTAATCGCCATTCCTATGCGAAGATTTGATCTTTAGAAACTTCGTCATCAAAGAATTGTGTCACAACAGATTTGTCACTGAATTGTTGCAGATTGTAATGGACCAAATGAACGCTGGTCATCAAGTTGTTTTATGCTTCGTCATTGTTTTGCGATAAAAAACAACCAAATACATATCAAGTGTCTTTGTAATTGCGATTTGTGAGGATAAGGCTTCCTACATCGACCCTTGTCTACACCGCTTTAAGCAGAAGCATCACGAAAGGCAATCGGGTGAGAGCATACGCTCATCAACGATACATACAATCAGAAATGATGCAGTTGTTACATTTATTGCATTGCTTCAATCACAACCGAATTTCGTCCGGCCAGTAGGCCATGAACACAAATAAATTTAGTTGGGTGGAGTGAACACCGAACTCGAGTGCAACTGCCTTGATCAATTAATTGCTGTCAACAAAATCAGGCTAAGCTTGGTCAGCTGAATGAGTTGGAAATACACACTCTTCTGTCCTCCCTTACTGAAAATGGAACTCATGAGCTTGTGGCCTACAATTCTCCTCTCCAACGCATGAAGAATACCAACAACCCTCCCCCCCCCCCCCCCCAAAAAAAGTGTAGGTGTAGAGATCTAGATGTGGGCAATTTTACTCCTGTAAGCATTCATGCCAAAGCAGGAACCAGTAGAGACTTTAAAACTAGCTGAAACCGTGTTTCAGAGGTGAAAATCTATGCTTACAGTTGCTATTGACATTTCTGCAGCCTAAATGGAACGATGCTCTGCTAGAGATGTTCAGAATAGACTACATTGGGACATCGCCCTACATCAATTGCCTACCATCACTTTACCACCACAGATTAGGCCTGAAAGACCAGTTCTTGATACTCTCCTCTGACGGCCTTTATCAGTACTTCACAAACGAGGAAGCCGTTGCTGAAGTCGAGCTCTTCATTTCCTTGTATCCTGAAGGAGACCCTGCTCAACATTTGGTTGAGGAAGTTTTGTTTCGTGCAGCTAAGAAAGCCGGTGGATAATACTTTTCAGATTGTTTTTCGTCTGCCCGAATTAACATAACCACACTGGTCATCTTATACAGCTAAATTCAATGTCATATGATGGTTGTGCAGGTATGGATTTCTATGAGTTGCTAGAAATACCCCAAGGCGATCGACGAAAATACCATGATGACGTATCGATCATCATCATCTCATTTGAAGGAAGAATTTGGAAATCATTTGTACGAGTAGAATCAAACTGTGGATTATAAACCAAGCTATATAGAGTGGCAAGCACCCAACAAAATAATCTTGAATCAATCTCATTCCAGCTTAATTGTATTCTTATCAGTTACATGACTGTTGATGGGATTAGTTATGCTTATGACAGGAAGATAAGAAATCGTATAGGATTAGGATATCATCATAGATAAAAATGTAATTGTTCTATTCAATCTATGAATATCAAATTTTGTTCATCTTCTTCTATGGTTTTCTGGGTGAAAATGACCATAAAAAACAACTGAAAACAGAGCACTTCTCTATTACCCCCATTTTTTGTTTTAAAAAAAATCTGGGCTTTGAATATTATGGGAGGTTGTTTGATGATCTAAATCTGACTGAGGAGCATCCGCAAACTTTTATGAGGGGTCTTTGTTTCTGCGCAGAATATAGTTTGACCTTACGAAGAAAAAAGATGCAGTGGTCCTGTTTTCAACTTGGAAAACATGCACAACATTAATTGGGAGTAGACATGTCAAAAGCGGTTTAAACCGAGTGATCCAAATTCATATCTGTGTGGTCCGTATGCATACTCGAAACAACTGATTGAAGTATTTGAATCGAAAATTGACCTAATCTAAACGTTTTCCATTGGATTTATGTTTCTGTGTAAGACAAGCTTGCTGGACCAAACATTAACCGACTCAAAATCACACCAAACCAAAAATGACCTAATCCGAAACCGAACAGAATCTTATTGACCCAAAGGTAACCCAACCCAAAGGTAACCCAACCCAGAACTGAACCGTAATAAACAGTTCAACTTTGACAAATTCTGTGTTTTTTTCTTTTGTGAGACATCATTATCACTTTACCAGTTTAACAGCTTCACGCGGAAAATAACAAAATAGTGCGTTAAAAAAAAAAAGAAAGAAAAAAAAGTCATCATTCATCCTGTGAAGTAAAAGTCAATACATTGAATTATATATGGAGTCAAATTCTCCATAATTCTTCCTTGATTATTATTAACATTATTATTATTAATTAATTTCTTTTTCTTGCGGTAATTATTATCCCCTATGTTGTCTTTACCTAGTAGTGGTTGCTGCTAATATTTCTTCTTTAATCTTTTTTTATTATTATTTTTGTCTGAAATAAGACAGCCCGACTATTGGATTTTTCCACAGCTTAAGTCATTGATGAAGTGTGGTAATGAGTAATTACCCACTATTTTTGGTTTTTATTATTATATCCCACTGTTCTTTGTTGACTTTCTTTTCCTCTCTTTTTTTTTTAAATAAAAAATTCAAATCATGACCTATCATGGCATTTTAGCTAATAAATATGTTGATGGTTTCAAGATTGACTACTAACTTTGGATGGCAGTATTTGGCCATGAATTTTATGCAAATAAAATGAGTTATACTCTTAAAATGAGAGAGGAAGATCTATTTATTATAATAATTGACTTTAAATTTCATCATCTGATACAGCCATGGTAAATACATAGAAGAGAAAACACAACGTAATTATCAACCAACATATATAAATTATTGAATTATTTATCCAGCTTAATTGGGTTATACACAGAGCTTGTTCTCTATATATATTGAAATAGAATAAATCAGTTATTGACGATCAAATCTTTCCAAACTTTTTTAAAAAGATAACATAATGACGAAGACAGCATAGCAAAAAATGTCAAAATCGTTTTACTTTCAAAACCTACATTAGCAATTTGACTAAACCAACTTCTCAAAAATTGATTTAGATCTTTTTGTTACCAAAGATGACCAAAGTGTAGTCCCTAATTAGAAAGTAATTAGACTTTTAATTTCATATTTAACATACAAAGTATATGTGGGTTGATATTTGATAGGAGGAGATCACCCAAAGAAAAGGGTAAAGACTTTCCCTCCACTTTTTCCACTCCAACTACCAACTGCCTATGAATTGATGCTACCAATTGAATGCCATTAGAGTCAGCATCAGATGAGAGGCAGAGAGAAAGAAAGAGAGGTCATAAAAATCTCTCATTTTTATGATGAATTCAATGCTGAACCAAAAATTTCAGTTGTACAAGTGACCACAACAACAACACAATTCTTAGGCCTATTCAGAAGATTTCCATCTTTGGTTTTATTTTACGCAGTTTAGGGCTGAGAAAGTGGGAACCCTCCCTTCTGCCCTTTGGGGCACTTTTTTGGGCTCTTTTTGGTCCACTTATTGCCTTGACCAATTATATTTTTCTCTGAATTTTTTTTTATCACTCTTACATTTTAAGTGTAGCTAGGTCCACCTAATGTACTTGTTTATCGGGAGCAAATTATATTATACTATACATCTGGAAGTATGTATTGTTATTGATAAATTGTTCATATGTGAGGAGAAAATTATTATGTGTTGTTTTATTATGATTGAAAAGTTTGTATGTATGTGTGAGTATCTGTTGTCGACTTCTAACATGGGTGTTTGCAGAGGCAAGACAGCCTATATGTGAATCTTCCTAAATTCACAAAAGTGGTTTCCAAAATTCACAAAAAAGGGACTTACACCAGAAGGGAGGAATTGTTGTTGGAGGATTTACTCTCGAAAGTATTTGTATTATGAGAATGGACTAGTCGTTTAACTTTGAGATGTGAACTGCATGAGGCTTATGAGCTTCAAGATCGGGCTTGGGGCCAAGCCTTTGTTGAACTATAGACTACTAGAAGGCCCAATATGTCAAAAAAGAAAAGGGAAAAAAGAGAATGAATTTTGAAAGTTCGAACCAAGCTTCCCCAACATTGAAATTCAAAACCACACATTTTTGACTCCCAGCACCACCAACCTTCATTTTCCCCAATATTTCAACCCATATGATTTGCCCATGATCTCCTTTGAACCAGCTCTCAATTCAACCCCATCTAATAACTTTCTTCTACCCAAAAAATATCAATTCAAACCCATCTAATTAGTCCAGCACAGTGGATTAGTTAGTTCCTAAACCAAAAGGGTTTCATGATCTCCACTTGTTTATGTCAATTTTGTTGGCAAATCACCATCACTGATCCATCATCACCTCACCTCAGATCTCATCTCATTCATTTTTGTGATTTTCCCTTTGTCCTGTTGGTTAAAACCACAGTTTTCTTTTCACTAAATTAGATTTTAAGAACCAAAAACAAGTAGCATGTCAGAGTTAGGATTCAATTGCAACAACAGCAGCAGAAAGATGAGCTCTTTCCTTGAATTCAGAAAACAGGCATCTTTTTACATCAAAGAGAAGATCAAAACTGCTAGATTGGCTCTCACTGATGTCACACCTGCTCAATTGTAAGATTCTTCTGGGTATTTTTTTTTTTTGGTCTCTTGTTCTATTTTCTGAGGAATTTTAATTTAAAGATTCAAAATTGATCTGGGTTTCTTACCTTTAATTTTTTGTTTGTTCTTCTGATGATTTATTGGGGATTTGGATTGGAAGATTGACAGAAGAAGCAACAAATGCAAATCCATGGGCACCCGATGCTCGAACTCTTGGATTGATATCAAAATCTGCCTTTGAAGTTGATGATTACTGGAGGATTGTGGACATCCTGCATAACAAGTATGCTTCTAAGCTTCTTTTTCTTTTTTTTTTAAAAACCCCTTAGATTTTATCAAATCGATATGTTTCGCAGCAACCCTTCTGACTGATTGGATACATCCGGATCGCTCCAGACCTTGATCTTAGGCTTGACTTATAGTGTTGGGTTTTTGATGATGAAGTTTAATAATTTCATGTCTTTCTTTTTGAAAAATTAAAATCAGATTATCAAAGTTTGATAGAAAGAATTGGAGGACATCTTACAATGCTTTGGTAGTACTGGAGCACCTACTAACCCATGGTCCAGACAGTGTAGCTGATGAATTCCAAACAGAGAAACTTATCATCAAGGACATGGAGAATTTCCAGCATATTGATGAAAGAGGGTAGGCAAAATTAACTTCTTTGAATATTTCCCTCTTTTTTGGGGTCTTTTGGGACCAATCTTTCTACTTGCACCGATTCAAACAGGGATAAGGTTGCCTATATATAGATCTGCTGTTGTTCATAAAAAATATACTGGGAGTTGTTGTTATTGTTGTGATATTTCGCCCTTTCAAAGTCTTGTGCCTATTAACTTATAGCTTGCAATTTTCATACATAGATTTAATTGGGGCCTTGCTGTGAGGAAAAAGTCTGAGAGAGTGCTTAAGCTGCTTGAGAAGGGAGCCCTCCTCAAAGTAGAAAGAGAGAATGCTAGAAAGCTCACAAGAGGGATTCAAGGGTTTGGTAGCTTTTCTGGAGTTGGAAGATCAACGACGCCGTTGAAAGAATCATCAACTGCATTTGGAAGGAGCCATTCTCAATTCAATGAGCATGGAAATGAAGATAATATACCAGAATCAAGGAGTTCCGATCGACCCCCATTGATCTTTGTTAGTGATCAGGATGTAAAACCAGACGAGTCCAAGATTATGAAGGGGATGTCAAAGGAAAACAAGGCACCTAGGAATGATATAATCAGAGAAAATTTGCATACTTGGGATAATGATGACATAGGGGAGGGAAATTCACTTCTATGTGGTGGTGGGGTGTTAATAGAAGAGGAAAATCATCCTTTCAATCATATTGAGAAACACAGCAGAGTGTCACTGCTTGCCGCTCAAGCTGAGGATTAGGGAAAGCGCGAATTGTGGTACATGAACAAAGTTCTAGTCAATATACGTTAACTTTTGCTCTCGGAATAGGCCTCTATGCCCTCCTGCAGTGGTAAGGTATTGCCTATATCTAGATCTCCCGAATCCTGCTCACTTGAGCAGGACCCACACTAGAGGTAGTAGTTGTTTTGTATGCATCAACCCTTGGTTATCCGGGGATCTTAAACATCGAGATCTTGATAACTATGTAATGTCTATGTATCCTCAGTTGAATTTTTGTGTCCGTAGATCTAATAATGTTTTAGCAAACAATAGAATGTTTGCTTTAAGAGGAGATATCATATACTGATATACAAGTTGATGCCTTGGTTTCTCCTTAAGTGCTGTTTTGATGATTCATAGGTGTTATAAATATCGGCAGATTGTTCTGATTCATCTGTACAAACATTTTTCAGATCATTCTGATATATCATTAAAGCATGCCATGTAATAAGAAGAGAATTTGATAATGTAATAACAAAAATTGAACTGTTTTATATCACGTATTACTGTCAATTAATAATTGAACAAGAAATTCAACTAAAACAAAAATGAAAGAAGTAAAATAATGAACGAATATGACTCTTTAACTTTTTTTTCCCCTGCCCAATCTTAAAAAAGGCCAGGTCTTGACACAATGACAGCAGACACAGAAAAGAGAGAACTTCTGAAAGAATTGTCATATAAACTTCTGCAAGTTGCGACTTCATGGGCGGAGTATTCTTCTTCCACCCTCCTTTAACCCACAGTAAAAATTAGAAGCACTTGCGGTGAACGATTGATGGACCGGATTCATCATATTCTGCCTTAGCAATCCACATCTGTTTCGCATCACAAATTATAAAAGAATTCAGTGGCAATGATCATTGATGCATAACATAGTTAGAAATGTATCGCCAAGTTATAAGTTCTCGTTTTAATGGTGTTACCTGCTGGAATGTGCTGAGAGATGCCAAGATGGATCCTCCAATCCAGACACTGTACTTCCTTTCAGGTGGAGCAACAACCTTGATCTTCATGCTGCTGGGAGCCAAAGCTGTGATTTCCTTGCTCATTCTATCGGCAATGCCAGGGAACATAGTGGTTCCTCCACTGAGAACAATGTTCCCATACAGGTCTTTTCTGATGTCGACATCACACTTCATGATGGAATTGTAAGTGGTTTCATGGATACCCGCAGCTTCCATACCGATCATGGATGGCTGGAACAGGACTTCAGGGCATCTGAAACGCTCAGCACCAATGGTAATAACCTGCCCATCAGGCAATTCATAGTTCTTCTCCACTGCAGAGCTAGTCTTGGCAGTCTCAAGCTCCTGCTCAAAGTCGAGAGCAATGTATGACAGCTTTTCCTTTATGTCCCTCACAATTTCTCGCTCAGCAGTGGTGGTGAAGGAGTAACCTCTCTCAGTTAGAATCTTCATGAGGTGGTCAGTGAGGTCACGTCCGGCCAAATCTAGACGCAAGATAGCATGTGGGAGGGCGTAACCCTCATAGATGGGAACAGTGTGACTGACACCATCACCAGAGTCCAACACAATACCTGCCAATTGAAACATCATCCTTGTAAACGTAAGATGCATCATATATGATAATATGCGTACTAAAGATCAAATATTAGTCTTAGTCATAAGAGGTTAAGAACTCAATTTAAGTCATAAGAGGTTAAGAACCCAAAGTGGTCGGTCAAAATCTGTCTCAAAGTGAGTTTTTTTTAAAAAACTTTTTTATGGCCTGAATATACACAGATAGAAATGTCATTGGGACATCCTGATCTGCAACCTTAAACCTGTGCAATTTAAACCGGTCGAGCACAATATTCATTAGATGTATTAGAACATATACTGATCGGAATTCAATCTCAAAAAAAAACAGACTAGGTCATAAGGCATCGACTTGAGGTAGCTAGAGACAATCCTCCAAGATTCACTTACCAGTAGTACGACCACTAGCATATAGAGAGAGCACAGCCTGGATGGCAACATACATTGCTGGAGCATTGAAAGTTTCGAACATGATTTGGGTCATCTTCTCACGGTTAGCCTTTGGGTTGAGAGGTGCTTCAGTAAGTAAAACTGGGTGCTCCTCAGGGGCAACTCGAAGCTCATTATAGAAAGTATGATGCCAGATCTTTTCCATGTCATCCCAATTGGTAACAATACCATGCTCAATAGGGTACTTCAGAGTTAGGATACCACGTTTTGATTGGGCCTCATCTCCAACATATGCATCTTTCTGCCCCATACCAACCATGACACCAGTGTGACGAGGACGGCCCACAATACTGGGAAAGACGGCTCTGGGAGCATCATCTCCGGCAAATCCAGCCTAAATTGAAGGTGCACATATTTCCAGTTAGTAACAAGGAACAACAATCGGTTACTGCACATAGTGCCACAATAGAAGATATCCTAATTTGACTTCTGTCAGGTTCCTTTACATAAAGAAAATAGCATGTACCTTAACCATTCCAGTTCCATTGTCACAAACAAGGGGTTGAACATCCTCTACATCTGCCATCTTCTACGATTAGCTGGAATCACAATAACAAACTTTAACACACAAATAAAGAGACAAAGGAATGCAAGAGAGCTAGAAATTTGACATGGAACCCAAATCTGAAAGATATGAAGGTTCAATAGGCTGCTACAAAGGTGCTAACTGCTAACTGAGGGTTGAGATCCCAGCTACGTCAATCAAGACTTGCAAGTGCATGGTTAGAACAAATATACAAGGATCAGCCCATTCGATCAGTGTACATCCTGACGCCAAGTGGAAGGACAACAGATGGTCATCATCCTAGCTGTTGTTTTACATGTTACGGGATCCTCGTGATTTAGGAAAGCAGGCAACAACAACTTGGCAAGTGACGAAAATAATTAATATGATATTTACTTCTGATCGTTACTGTTTGACCTAGATGGTACCGGCTCATCTTCATCCTGCTTTTTAAAGCAAACAACATTCCTTTAAGCTTCAAAGGATCGCTAGGATAAGTCTTTTGTTTAAACTATGTTTAAGCTATAATTTTCTCCATCAACCCTAGCACGTGAAACCATCATTAGTGCTCTAATACTTTGTAGATACAGAGATAAGCAAAGATAAAGCTCTTGTTAGAGGCACGTGTCTAGAATTTCAATATTGTTAACATAAAAGACATTGATCCTCATTAGCGAACTGAAAAACCAATGAAGATACACTACGGTCACATTTGTACAGCATTGCTATAAATCACCCGATCACAACAGCATCTATATGTGCATTCCTCGCTGAATTTCCCAAGCAATGTGATTGATTAAAATGTGCACTCATCTGTCACTAACTGAATGAATTCAGCTCATTTCAACAACGATCATCGCAATCCTAACAGATAATTTCAATAATGTATGCAATAAACTTGCAGCAGAATCATCGCTAAATTAATTTCCATTTGCGTATTTAGACCACATATACAAGGATCAAGTCACTTGACCAATGCATAACCTGATCCAAACTAGAAGAATAATGGATGGTCGTCATCCTAGCTATTGTTTTACGTGTTATGGGATCCTAGCAGGCAAAACAGCTTGACAATTTAATAAAATAATTTTATTTTGATATTTACTTCTGATGGTTACTGTTTGACCTACATGTACCACTCATCTTTATACTACTTTCCAAAGCAAACATCATTCTCCCTTAAGCGCCAAGGATCGCCATGATCAATGCAATAATATTAGTATCAGTGTATCACAATAAGATTAAAAAAAAAATGCGTACAAGAAATTGGTTTAATAGCGTATCACATTCAAATTAAATTATTATGTGGATGAATCAAAGGTTAACCAAAAAAATTCAATTTTCTAATCCATCCAAAGTTCATCTGCATATATCTTTAGACCATGTTGAAACTATAATTTTCTCCATCAACCTCAACTCTGACATGTGAAACCATCATTAATTCTCTAATATTTGTCTGTAAATACAGAGATTAGCAAGTCAGGAGCATTGATCCCTAAGAGCGACTGAAAGCGAGAAAATAAAGTGCTACAGCAACATTTTCACAGCAATTGCAATGAATTGTCAGATCACAACAGCATGTATGTCTGTAGGTATGCAATCCTCGCTACATTTGTCAAGCACAGCGATGAATTAAAACATGCATATCGAATCCCTGTCGGTTCAAGAACGATCATCGTAATCCTAACAGATGATTCAAATCTCAACAATTAATACGCGAAATTTGCAGTAGATCCAACAATCAGATGAAAAATTATGAACGATGATGTGATTTTAACCTGGACAAAGCATTGTAGCAATCAATTCGACTACAATTACAAAACTCGAATTGAAGAAACAAATGCATCGATCAAACCAGGGATGATTAATTCAGAAAAATCGAAATGCGATGAAGATTGACAAAGATTACCTTAGAGAATCCGGAATCCGGCGATGAAAGAGGAGAGAGAAAGCGAGTGGTAGGGAGAGAGAGGATTGGGGGTTCGGAGGAGGACGGGGGAAAATGAAAAGAGGGGCGAAAGGGGAGAGAGAGTGGGTTTATATATAAAAATAGGGAAAGAGAAGCAAAGGGGGGAGGAAATGGGGGGAAGATGTGTTCAAAAATCGTGGCCCCCCACCTTTCTTTCTTTCTTTTTCTTTTTTTTTTCTTTTCAAGTTTACAAATTAAGAATTGGTGCTGAAGAAGCGGTCGAGGCTTGATTCGGTCTACTGCTCCAGTACTTCTCTTCCCGTCTCTCTCCTGCACCTTCATGACATCTCAGCCTTCCGCACGTTCTCTCTTCTCCAGCATTCGTTGGAGTTGTCAAGTTATGGCTCTCCATGACATTATGCAACTCATTATAAACGTGGTAAAACTGATCCAAAATTTAAAACTTGAAACAAATATTCGAAGCGAGCTTATTTGAAATTCGAATTAACTCGAACTAAACCATGTCCGATCTAAAAATTTTCTGCAAAGTTGTTTCTCTTTGTATGACAAATTTGTTGGATCAAACATGAGTTAACCCGAAAACCACTTGACCCAAATCAACTCGAGCTGACTCGAAAAGCTGTTTGACCCAAAAACATGACCGAACTCAAATTTAACTCTACTAGAACACGAACCGAATGATCCGTTTACTAGGTGATATTATTACACAAAAACAGCAACAACTTCCATTGTGGGTCCCGCTTTCACGGAGTCTGGGGAGATCCAGATATAGACAACTTTATCTCTACTGGCAATCTGTCCGTAGAGAGGCTGATTCTAAGAGACTCACAAAAATCCGATTTTGTGAAAACATTTTATAGAAGAAGGTTTTTGTGAAAGCATTTTACTAGGTGATATTATTCAAAGTATTAAATAGTCGTTGTCATAATAAACTCACTAAAGACTGCTGTAGGATCATCTTTGATGCTCAAATCTCAACTACACAAGGGTTTCATATAAATGTTAAATTCTAGTCACAATTTTCAAAGAAAAAAATACAACATTAAAAATTGTTTATCAGTCCGTCCATCAACGGGAGGGGGAGCAAAGCAAACCCAAAATCGGCTCTTGATTCTTCAACAAGTTGTTTACTTATATAAAATTGGATTTTGGGACGTCATTAATCTCACTTTTGAAATATTTTAAACGTTATTAATTGAACTTTAAAAAATAACTTTTAATGATCCCATCTTCAGATATATTTTTAAAATCTAAGCGTCATCTGAGATTATATTTTTCAAGCATTTCAACCTTTAAAATTTGTATGGTCAATTTAAATTTTTATATATTTGTACTATTTTGGGAAAATATCAATTGGTATTTCGGTCATGTTCAGCAACAGCATTTTAGGTAGCATTTACCATTTTGACCAGGCCAATATACTAATTAGTTAATTTTTAGTGTTCGATAAACTAGTGTTTTGACTAACATTTCAAGTAGCATTTAACATTTTAAACAGCGTTTTGAAAAACTATTAATATTAATGTTTGACATTTAAATGTAACGTTTCATATTTTTTAACCAAAAAATATCCTTTAAAAATTTTATCTTTTGAAATTATCTATATCCTTTTATATCAATTTACATTAATCAGCTAGCATAACAGCTAAATTTACCGAACACATTAGTTTCAACCGCTAATCTAAATAGCTATCCGCTAATAGCTAAATTAAAAATGTTATCCGCTACCTGAAATGCTATCTGCTACCTGAAATACTATCCGCTACCTAAACAGTTAATTTTGTCGAACAGAGCTTTTATGTGGAGAAGGTAGGTGACAAAAGAATAAAAAAATAAAAATAAAAGCCAGGAATTGGGCGGGGTTCTCCTGAATTTCTACAAGGCAGTTGGTTTAGTGCGATTGTGTGGTTAATCTGAATTCTCAGACAATTAATTTTGGCGTTTGAAGAAGAAGCAGTTAGCGTAATCCCGATTACTGGCGCTGTAACGCGGGAATTCACCAGCAACCTGACCAAATCTCAACTCCTAATCCATAATTTGCGCGGGAATCTGACGTCTCTCTCTTTTTTTCACCTTGTAATTAATCCCGCGTTACTAATTAACTGATGCGTCTTTTCCCCTTTAATTTATTTAATCCTCTTCACTTTTTGTTTTTTCATTCCTATTCTTTTAAATTTTACATAAATGGCCTTAATTACTCATATTAATGAGCTATATATTCATATATGTATATTATTTTCTTCTTTGAGGTTCTATTTCTGCTGTTTCTTTGTTTAAAGACTGAGTATAAATTAGGGTGAAGAGACTGCTATATATGTTAGAAAGTCTATTAAATGGGGCCGAATAACTATTCTCTTTTTCCTTTTAGAATTTTTGTTTATCTAATATGTAGCATACAATACAATAAAGTAAAGAAAAGTTAAACGAACCTAAAGTCTAATTCGTATTAGCCATTAGTCTAAACCTTCAACCACAAAGCTAATTAGCACTTGATTATTGGTTCCATCCAGTTTTAATAAAAACACAAATTGGTTCCTATAAATATAAATATGCTACAAATTTCGTGAATAGTTAACAATTTTCATATATATATATATATATATATATATATATATATATATATATATATATATATATATATTAAACTATTTGGTAAGATAAAATGAAATAAAACTTGAATTCTGGGATATCGAGTTCTACATACTTACATACATACTTCTCTCTCTCTCTCTCTCTATGTATATATATACATACTTGAAAACTTTTATAACTTTTTTTCATGAAAACCTTCATATATAAATAGTAACATAGAAAATTGATCCAATTAGACCCAAAAAAAAAAAGAAAAATACAAGATTAATCCTAAGTTTAAACGAGTAATAAATCCAAGCCATTAACTAAATACTGAAGGAGTGAGGGAAGCTATATATGTGATCAAAGATATATGTACGTATTTTCAAAGCATAATAAAATGATATCGATCTAAGCAAAACATGGAATGAAATAATATTGCTAATGAATCATCATAATTGAAGGTTGACTCTTTTCCCATGCAATTGCATGTTTTGAATCATCATATGAACTTGAGAAAGGGGCCCCCCAAATGATTCAACCTCCACATATATACAGACAATTTTATCTGCAAATTAAATTAAAGATGTTGTGAGAACAAATTACAGACAACCCAAAAAAAAAAAAGACAAAAAACCTGTGCAATGATAGAGCGTGATAGTTGAAGATTTAGGGGTAGAAATAATCAATCTCACGCAGTATCAAGATGTCATGTTATAGGCAGGCAATCTTTTAGCTCAAGCCTTCGCTTTTACTCCTGGAAGCAATATACGAGCATATACATCTCCCTCCCTGTGTCAGTTCTAATTTGGACCAAAAAGGAGGAGAATGCTTTAAGTATAATGCAAAAAAGAATTGTGAACTGACGAATTTACAGTCATTACAGAGTGCACTAAGTTTATACTGATCATTGCATTACTCTCTTTTTGGGGGGAGGGTGAAAGGATTACATACGTACCTAAATAATGTAACAAACATAAATATAACTTGGAATTCAACATGATAACTTATGAAGTAGTCATATACAGCTCAATTGGTACCAAATGTCCTTTTCATACAAAATATTCAAAATCAAATCATATCGTTCACACTTCTATTGTTTGTGAGACATGCAACCAGAACTGTAGACTTGAATATTATGGCTTAATTAGCCCACCCATTTCTCTCTGTCCGGTTGAATAGTTTATGTTTCGGTTTATAAAAAAAAGTTTAAAAAAAAAAAAAACTCAACTAGCAGTTGTAAGGTGTACCTACCGCAAATCGGGTAATATAATTAAGTAGGAAGTCGCAAAATAGCAGGTAAACAAGGGGGGCGTAACATCGAGCGGGTTGATATTAGTTGACACCCACGTGCATTGATGCCTCAAAGTGCGTAGAAGGCAAGACAAAAACAACAAATTAAACCAAAAGCAACTGCGACTTGTTTGTTTTTTATATAAAAATAACCAAAACCAACCAATCAGAATGAACCCCCCCCCAAAAAAAAAAACTCCCAAATCTAAATTACGTACAGTGGTTATATAATTAATTAAGGGTTTCGTTTTGCATTGGATCCTTCGCCAAAGTCGCTCCAAATACTAACAAATCCCCCCTTTTAACCCCCCCTTCTCTCTCCTCTTCTTACTGATCAGTCATCGTTGAAAGAATAATATAATCATGGGAAACACCAAAGATGATCATGATCATCACGAAGATCACACATTGTTTGCTGTTCCGTGTAATCTCAAGGAGATCAAGATCAAGGTGGAATCTTCAGGACCGTCTGATCACCATGATGATCATAATGAGACGGTGGATGTTGAAGAAGATGAAGAGGATGGGTTTAGAACGCCAACGGGTCCGGAACACAGGATCCCAACCGAGTTACCATGCCCACCCGCACCAAGAAAGAGGAGGTGGTCTCATGAGGAGGAAGAGAAGGCACTGAAACGACGTCGTTGCCTGTCGTGCCGCCGTCGCATTTCGGACTACAAAGCCTCTGATGATCACGATCAACATCGGAATCGTCATGATGCTGATGATGATCGCCATGATCGTGATGATCATATGGGGAAGCCAATGTGGGTGATTACGAGAGTGGTATCTGACGAGGAAGTTGAATCAGCGTTTACAAGTATGATGATGATGAATAATCAAATGGATGAGATTAAACGTCTTGATCATCAACTAGGTGCAGGTGATATCAAGAAAGTCAACCAGGCCAATCTCACCACCCTTTAATTTTTTTCTTCTACTAGGTGAAAGCATATTTTTCTTTCTTTTTTAATTAATTTGTTCAATATTTTTCTCAATTTTATAAAATTCCCACTAAATATATAATTAGTAAGTAAAACAAAACTACGATTTGCAGTTATATATAAAGGAGGAAATTCAAGATTAAGGATTTGTAATAGGTTTTTCTTTGTTCGTCTGGTTTTTTTTTCCTTTTTTTTTTTCCTCACATTAATTAGTTTTATTGTGTGGTTTAATTCTGTAATTGTTCTTCTCCATCCCTTTTAATTATCCTCGTTGACTAATTAACTTAATTTCTTCGAACAGTTACGTATTTCTCAGCCTATCAATATACACAAGATTTTTTTTTTTGGGGGGGGGGGGTTTGTTTGCAAATTAATTAATACCTGTAATTAATAGTCTTCTTGGATATGGTATGTATATTGTCTAGTATAATTCATCTTTTGTTAGGTTAATTCATGATTAATACAGTGTATGTATATATTATATATGTGGGAGAATCGAACATTTCTAATTTTTCTTTTGTTAAAATTGGGTTTTATATAACAAGAAAGAGATAACATTGAATTGATTTTTTTTTTTTATAGAGATTCGGTGGTACTTGTACAGGAAATGGGGCACTTCAATGAAAAAAACACCATTCAAGTGTGTAGAACTGTATGAACCAATGCATGTACCTTTACGTTATTTGTTGCTTTTTATTTTTATATATTTTCCTCTGGTTTAGTATTTAATTTACTGGTAAATGATTGTTGGGTCCCCATAATTAATCTCCTGTCTAACTGCGAAGTGTGCATGGATTTTGGCGCCCACAGAATAGCATAGAGAATGTTGGTACAACAAATTAGTCAATCAATAAATTAGGGACGGTTGGATGATGAAAAAAAGCATGCTAATTGTCATGATTCTCACCCTTGTTATTCATCATTGCCACATTGAAGTCAATTTTTTTTTTAAAAAAAAAAGATAAAATTGGTGCTAGTACATTATGGCAACTGAATCAGCCTCTCCATGGGTACAGATATTGGTAGAGGTAATGTTATCTATATCTGAATCTTTTTAGATCTCGTAAAAGTGAGACCCACACTGAAGGGTGGTGATGGTGGTGGTGTTGTATATTATGCCAACTAAAATGTCATCATTGGACTCAAACAAAAAAGAAATTGTAATCATTATATTATTAGCAATTTCTTCTTTTCTCCGACATAACAATATTTGGTGTTATTTGACCTCTTTTAATCTTTATCCCTTGACGAATCTCACGAAAGTAAAATCAAAAGTACGGTGGTGATGTTATCGACATGTCGTAATCTCAACTTATATATATAACTAGTTTGGTATGCAAGTTATGTTTTAATTTGAAGGTATTTCAATTTATATAGATCAGAAAACCATTATTTATTTTAAAATATTAACATCTGTCTGGAAAAATATTATCGCAAGGGATTTTGTTGGACCAACTTCAATCTCAACAAGTGGTGACCGTATATACAGTCAGAGATTAGATCACATGCCTATAGGAACATTAGGCCCAGATAACATCACATTCAGTGCTTGTTGTTGAATTGCTTTTTGGGCTCATGATAAGCCCAACTTATTTTTTAGGGATCATATTCTGGCCCAGTAGGAGTATTGACCTTCAATTGTTCATCACCTGCATTAGCCCATTAGGGGTTTGTTTTGCATTTCCCTTTTTATGTACATATTTAGTTTATGGGACCTTACTGGATAAATGTTTACCCTTACATATAAACAATTTATTTATGGGAATACTCAAAAATTTTGCTAATTATGTCGGTTGATATTCATTGGAAGCTATTCGTGAGAGTATGGTGTAGTTATGTTACTTGGACTCGATCATATTCATGTTAAACTATCAAGTGTCCGACATAGGTGTTATGACATACTCGACATTTGGCGGTTCATAAAACTTGTTTTTTTGATCAAAATGAAACGATCTAATGTAACAATTAACAATCGCACTTATAAATAAAATGACAACCTGGTTCCTCTCTTTTACATGCACACTCACAAATGGGTAAATGATGAACTCAACCTTGTTTAAGCTTTTTCTAGGGCTGTCAAACGGGCCGGGTCGGGTTGGCCTATTTAATAAACGGGTCAATTTCGTGTCGGCCTTGAAAATAACTTAGATTTGCTCAAAACTGAAAAATAACAAGTTTTCACACTAAACGGTCAAATCGTGTCGAAATCGGTTCGGTTCGGGTCGGGTTCGTGTTTCTCTCAGTAAATTCGGGTCAGGTTCGGGTCGGATTATCGGGTCGGATCAGACTCTGACAGTCCTAGCTTTTTCTGAAGTTGATCCCAACCCTAATCCTAGCAACCCCATTGCCACCTGATTGAGGAGGCCCAGGCTGAGGAAGAGGGGCCAGAGATCTCAGAGCTTTTACTATTCTAATATTCTTCTCTCTGTCTCTCTCTGTGTCTCTCCTCTGCCTTTTCCACCAGGCATGGCTTTAATGTTTCTGGCCAGTCTCATGTGATTGGAGATTACTCTTTCGGCATGGAATTAATGGGACACACCTCTTCTTTGGCTCCTATTCAATTAACAAAATATGAAATGTTAATTATTGCATTATGCTGCATAATTTAATCTTTTAATGCTCTAGTTTAGTACTTTAATTAAAACTACAAGATGTTTTTGGGGGGAAGAACTAGAGAAATTTTTATATCTAGGGTAAGTATTTACTTTACGCGTAAATTTCTCTCAAAGAAAATTGACTGGTTCACGCACAAATTAGTTTTGAGAGAAAATTAAACTTAATATAATCTCTTTTATAAGATCCTTTAGAAAGAATTATGTTTGGTTCACAATGATTTTGTCCAATTTGTGAGCTTAAAAAGTAGCTTGTCTTAATATACTCTTACAATCTTAGCGCGTTTAATGACAACAATTATAACTTTTAATACTAATTCAATTTTACAGAACAGAGAAGATCCAAATATAGGTAGCATTACTCCTGTAAGTAGAAAAAAGATGTAGTTCTACCCATGAAAAACCTTAGGTGGGTTAGCAAGACACATTGAAGAACACTAAAAAAAAAGTTTAAAAAGAAAAAAAAACTAAAGTTTGGGCATTTTTCACTGTCTACAGCTGCTGCATTTGTGTGCCTGGAGCTTTTACTTTTGTTATGCTTACAATTTGGCTGAGTGTTGCCAAATTATTCTGTTTCCTCTTTTCAGTCAACAAATGATATGTCCATATGCACATTGGTTCACTTTTCTGGACCCTTCACCTTCTTTTTCTTTTCTTTTTAAATTTTTTACAACCATCTCACTTCCCTCTAAAGCCTGAAAATGTTCTTGCATAGCAGCCATTGATGTGGGTGAGCTTGCTGAGTTAAAAAAAAAAAAAATGTAAAGAAGGAATGACATATCTTCTCTTCAGGTTCAAGATAATCACTGAGGTGACTCTTCCATGCATTTTTTGTACTCAAAACTGATCAAAATTAGTTCACTCAAACTGTAGTTGTGCAGCTGTATGGCCGCCCACCAGGTATTTGTTAAATTGTCACTCTATTTTCTTGGATTTTCCTTCTTGGGTTGTCATTTCAAATGCAAAAAGATCCCATCTTTTCAAATGGGTTCTGTTTTTTCTTGCCATTTCTCTTCAATTAACCATCACATTGTCCTTGGCATTAGTTTTTCACATCTGGATTGCACTCTTTTTTCTTTTTTTTCCCCCTACTGTTAATTAAGCATGTATTCAACTCAGCAAAATGCTTTCCAGAAAAAGCATTTATGTTGGTCTTTCAGGATCAGTCTCTCTGCTTGCAGGAATCCTTGCAAGAGTAAGTGCGTCTATATCTAGGTTTTTCCAAACCCTGCACCAGAAGGACCCGCATAGGGAGGAGATGTTATTACAGTTAATTAAGCATGATATTGGTCAATTTATTCTCTCTATTCTGGGTGTTCCTTGATTGATTGGTTTGATGGTGGGGGAGTGCAGGAAGAGGGGTGGCCACTAGGTTTGCCACTGAACGTGAGAGTTGGGTTGGTAAGGACTGGTGATTATTTTAGGTCAATGTCATTCAATACTACTGCTATGCTGACTGGCTCCCCAACTTCCTCGACAGATTCTTCATCAGATTTAGACACTGAGGTCAGTGTGAAAATTGCAGCGAATTTTTTTTTCTTGACATGACAATCCTAGTTACCAGTAACTGCAGATTCTCGCTAGTTTTTTCACGTGTTACGGTGTTTAGGAACTATGTAAGTCCCTATTTTGATTGATGTGATTTCTGCATGTTACACTCAGTGTTTTGTTTCTTGCTGTTTGTCTTCTTCTTGGATTTTACTAAGTGCTTCTGTATGTGATGCAAAAATCTCGAGTTAAAACCCCATCCCCATGTGGTTATTATTTGTAGGAATGTGCAGCTGAACTATTTTACTGATGCACTGTTCACAGTAGTTGTCCAAATCTGTGCTCTGATGTTTGGTGACTTCTGCTTGTTTGGATCTGAGGTAGTACATATAGTCAATGGCTCTTAAAATTTTGGTATAATAGAGCCAACTTGTCTATAATTCAGGAGTAATACTATGTGTATCTGATCTGATGCATGCTTAAGAAATGAATCATTGGAGAAAGGCTACCCAATTTTGATCCATGATCTCGAATCATAGTTTCTCCCTTCCCTCATGACAAGTTTCATGTGATCTTTGAGCACTGATGGTGGTAGTGAATCTGTACAAAAACTAAAACCCAACTTCACATATTTTGTTTTGCAAATTTAGGTAAATGACGCCTTGGTTCACTTGTATGGTGATGGTTAGGTCATGAGATAGTCACTTATGTATATCTGTTCCATATGCAACAACCTTTTTCCCGCATCTCAGCTGTTAGGTAATTATGTATACGAAAAGTGCCCTTATTGATGCATATGTTACCCCATCTTAAATGCTGGTTAGGAGTTAGGACTCGCCATCATTTGGGGCTTGCCTTGGCTGAAAGGGAACAGATTAACTGTCAGAGACCTATGTCAGCTAGACCCTCTTTTAATCCCAAAATGCGTGCTTAATTAGTAACTGACACTTGACCGCTCATTTTAGATTAAGAACACAATATTTCTAGAAAAAGCCGGAGTTTGAGTAGAATTCCAAAGGTAAGACTGCAAATGCCGGACAGTGGACACCCCCTTATTCTCACTTCATAATTGATTAGGTCCTATGGGTTGTTTGCTTTCCCTAAATCCGAGTAATTGCAGTACTTAGGCCCATGAATCAATGGAAGAGTGTAGAGCAGCAATGAGATTATCACATATGTCAGCAAGCATCTCTGACAAATTTTGTGGTATAACTTTCTGAATTGCAGTCCACCGGCTCCTTCTTCCTTGACAGAAGCATCACACTGGGGACTCTCCTAGGAGTTTCGAGCATCCTAGAACTTTCCAGAAGATCAATGAGGGGACGAATGCCCGAACCATTGAGAACCAAGAAACCCTGCAAGTCCAAACCATGGATTTTCTCTCTTTGCTCAAGAGACACTCTAGATATTAAGAACACTACTACTACTACGGCTACGAACACCGCGCCATCCCTTGGCCAGTTTCTTGCAGTGGAGAGGAGGGCTGCTTGTATTGATCACAGAAGACATGACCAGGACCCAAATGCTGTCGTGGCCGACGAAATTTCCCTGGCCCAGCCCACAGCCGAGCCCAACTCACTGTTTGTGAATGGTCAAATTGCCCCTCCTCGATCGAGCCCATTGCCAGTCCCTGAAGCTGAGAAACGTCAAAGTGGAGTCATACAACATGAACATGCTAATCATGGGTATGGGGTCCCTATACTATTTTCATGCATGTGTGGGCAGGACACAAGCACCCATTGAGTCCCTGTACTTCCCCTATACCTCGAACGTTTCTTGATATTATCTAAAATATCCCTTAACAATCGTGTTCTATAGTAACGCATGCTACTCGAGCAATGTTGAATGCGCGACACGGGTCTATTTTGATATATTTAGACATTTTCAAAATTTTCTTTTTGAAGCGGGTAATTTAAAATGGACGGCCAAACTAAGCTTTGAGTCTTTGAATATGATATGAATTAATATCTCCTTAGTCCTTGAAGAAATTTGCACTTTTTCTTCACTGGCCACCTGCATATTAATTAATTGAACTTGAAAAGTTGTGACTAAACTCTGAGAAATCAAAACCTTGAATTAGTCCTGACAGTGAAAATTTGAGAAATTAATAAGTTGATGGCTTAGACTGAGTTTGGCTTCATACCGTACGTAATGGGTCAAGCATTAGGTGATTGTCACATTGATCCGTCCTCGAATTTGACCTATGGCTATGGTCAATGGTTCTGTACTACACCGGATTTAATAAGTTTTATTGTTCGTTACGGTTCAAGAAAATAAGATAATTGGGCACTTATTTTATCAACACTTATATTGTAGATGATGAATTATAGATTTACTGACGATTTTGACCAAGTATTTTTTTAGAAAGAGGACCATAAAGATAAGGGGTGGAGTTTAGAAAAGTAGACAAGTTACCATATATGATAGCCCGAAACTATAGGCCTAAAGCTGCCTAATATTTTGCGTATATTTATCATCAGTGTAGTTTTTCAAGTTGGCGCTTTATAAACCTCGTCAGCTAATTTAATCAATTATAAAATCCCTAAAAATAGATCTTCAAGATATGAATATTTAAATAAATATTCAGTCTGTATTAACCTGTGCCAAGTAAAATTAAAAAGAGTAACTAAAAATAATGTTACAAACCAACACAGGCTGGTTCAAGTGGTTTGACATTTATTCCCCTTAAGCAAAGTCTCGAGTTTGAGTCTTATAAATGGAGAAAATTTGTGATGGGAGAGTTATACCCCTTATTGGACCAATAATAACTCGACTTCAGTGAAATGAATGATCCAAGACCAAAAACATATATACAATGTTACGATGTTCTAGGAGATTATTTAGTTAAGGAAAAAAAAAAAATTAGGGATGAACAATTCAGGATATCCACCTAAACAATTGAGAACTAAAATTGAAATTGAAACCGATTGATCGATTCTGAATAGATTGCAGGATACACAAGAACTTTGCTCACGAACTGAGCAAAGCGGACTATCCATTTCATTGAAGGCGGGCGAGGAGACAAGGACTAGTAGAGGTCCTTTAAAGCGGACGACGTCACCTTGTTTGACCCATGCATGCATGTACATGGATTTATTGAAATGGCAGACCAACCATATCTTATCTCACCCATCAAAATGTCACTTGGAAGCAGGGAGTTGCTATTATTTTTTTTTTTAAAAAAAACACAACTTAAACAAATTTGATATATTCTAAATATCTAATTAAAAAGCGAGGAGTAATAAAAGTTAGTAGGAATATTATATTCTTCCTATCCATAATTATCATTCACTCTTTTAATTTTTAGTGAGTGTTCTTTGATTCTTATCTATTTTTCATTTCTTTACAAATTTTAAAAGAAACTAAGTAAATTGAGGTTCCTATATAGGTGAAACACAGTAATCCGCACACACTCATTAACTCATATGTAGGTCTGTTCTTTTCAACTTATGACAAACAATATATTATTGATCAGTGTTGATTGGTACTTATCAGTGTGAGAACTTAATATTAGAAAAATATAATTAGAAAATATGAACACATATTTATTTGTACTTATTGGTGCTAATAGATGTTAATATGTGTCAATCAATACTAATCAATATCAGATACTTGTAATAAGTACTTAAAATAAATTAAAAAGAACGAGACCCTCTGTTCTTGTTAGCTACTAAACAAATCCAAGGGATGGCCACATAGCACTATCATAGAGCCTGTAGTTTGTAACATAAAAACTTTATTAACTGAAGAGAAAGCCAAGCAGGCTAGGGCATGGATGCAATGAAAAGGACAGGGCAGTCCTTTAGTCCCACACCGTGTAGGCCTCACAGCCACATCCATAGGGCACTGCTAATTGAATAAAAGCAACCAAATGGAGATGTTTTTTCTCTATCTCTATTGTCCCTCTCACAAAGTGAAGTGACCATAGTCTATATGTCATGGGTTAGGAAGTGTACTACAGAGTGTCCTTTATTTCCACACTCATACACCCCACAATCCACATCACATATTTTTGTTTTGAGTCCCAAACCCCGTTAGGCATTGCCATTGGCCCCCCACTTCTGCACACATAACGTGAATTTGTCAGGTTTCCCCATATGTCCCTGCCGGAGTCTCTACAGTGACCTGTTCGATACAAATTATATAGTAGTTTCAGTGTATAGTTCTGACCTGCCATATATGATAATTTGTTCTAACTTTTTAAAAACTTACCCCTTATTTTCATGTTGATATTGATCCCCCGATATGATCCACTTTATCAAGTCTCTAGAGTGGGATCTATAATGTAAGTGTTGCATGTTTGACATGCTTCTAGTTACAGTGATCCACTTGTAACTATGTAACAGACGTAAATAAAATTACTATATTGAACCTCCTACAACCCTTCACCTCAACCTGACTTGACACTTGATGGTATAAGTTCTTTTTAACCAAACGGGACACATAGTACACTAGTATATAAAAGATAGTCTTCTTGACTTGTTTTTTACCTGGTTCAGATCAGGCACAGATAGGCACAGTTGCATACAAGCAAAGCACAGACCAGCAGAGATTAGCATATTGATGATCCTGCTGTTGAAGAGAGAATGAAAATGACAAGGAATGAGTAGCCTTGCTTACCAAATATTCAAAGATGAAATCTTACACCTTATTCTCAGCACTACAAACTTGGTTTCAAACCAAAAGACCTCGAAGTTGATGTACAACAATGGTGGCTTTTACACCTTGGAAAAATACATAAATACAAACGCGCCACTCTTGGCTGTCTTGACTCTGGATCGACTTGGGGAGGGCGTCGACTTCAGAGGTGGGGTTGGGGAAGAGAACGATTGATGACAAGGTAGGTGCAATCCGTAAATGACATCCCTTCCCTCCTACAGAGGGTCTGCCTAATGGCAATGACTGAGCAGCCATTGAAGAATAACAATACTTCTCATCAAGAAACAAAGAATTCTTAGCTACCTAATAATAAGTGACTAACAATAGATCTTGCAGACTCCCCAAAAAAAATCATGGTTTTGCACTTCCACTCTTAAGCAAAGACTACAACAAATTATGACACCACACTTACCCAACCAATGCATTCAGTTGATCACTTGGCTCCTCTTATTACCCAAATCTACAGCTGGCAGTAGAATTTTGCTATCGCGATATCATATTTATATTTACCCAAATGGGTCACTTACACCGACAATGACCGACCTCTTAGCGCCAGTACAAAACTCAAACCTTCAGATGCCCAGATCCTACTCATTTGGCTTATCAATCAACTCTTCTGTGCTGATCCTCCCTGAACCACGACCCCCCATCTTGCCAAATGCTGACAGACCCTTGAAACTGCTACTTCCTTCGCTCAAGTTCCAAGACCGCCTTGATTTCCTCGGGTTTGACGAGCTCAAATCGATGTCATCTGCGTCTATATCTAGCTTGGCGACCACTAGACGGGCAATGGTGCTCCTACAAAATGGGCAGACTGGCGGATTCACAGAAGCGGTTGTTGGGTTTGGCTTGTTGTGGCAACAAAGGGCTAGGGTGCAATGAGCACACATCCGATGCCCACACTCTTGGACTTCAATTGTACACACTTGGTCAAAGCATATGCAGCAGAGCTCAGAATCACTCGCCTGCATCATAATTTCGACAAATTTCATTACTATCAGTTGATGGAAAACCTAGAAGCTTGCAAAATCAAAAGAATATGTATAGTTATTGCAAAACCATTGACAGTTTAAGCTGAAGAGATACCATTTGAGCACCATATACATCCATAAAACGATGCCGACTTTACCCATTTGATCTTTATTATGCATTTGCTATCTGGCTTTATTTTTGTCTTCATTACAATCCATTCAGCTTTAAGAATTTCAAAGCTTCACTAAGACAACCCATATATCTAGCGGTTCTTATGTATCAAGTAAAATAGGGGTGCAAAATATATTCACATTAATTAAGCCTAGAAAGAAATCGAAAAGGCGGGAAGCTACCTCTGACATGGTATCATCGATTGCCCCACTATCAGTCTCAGAATGTGATGGGGATTCAATAGAGTAGCCAGATCCTTTTAAGATGATCTTCTCCCTCTCCCTATTAGCTTCCATCAAAGCCCTTTCCAGTAGAAGTTTGGCCTCAGGATTAAGATCGCTGATAAACTTCAACGGCGATGGCCAGACAAGAGGCTCTGCCGCTGAGGGGTTTAACAGGGCAGCACATGCCCCGTGCTTGTACTTCAAAGCAACTACATATGGTATTCTCCTGAACAAGTCAATCCAATAAGAGATTGAGTCAATCACAGACATTATTCCCAAAAACATGTCTAGTTAAGGCTTACATTGCATTATTTCATAAAAGAAGCAACTTTTGATATAAGCACTATATTTCGTTCTTTCGCATCCAAGAACAGAACTATGCACACCAAGCACACAAATAATCAACGTGGAATGATGTGACAGTCAAAAATAGAAGGCAATCTAAACTGTACCCAGATGCATCTCTTTGCAAGCGGTCTGCACCCCAAGCCAGCAATTCACGGATGCAATCAAGGGATCCTCCGCGAGCAGCCACATGAAGTGGAGTGCTCCCTGGATACCTGCACATTGATTTCCAGATAAATTGACTAAAACAGATGCACAATCTAGCAAATTACAGAATTTTACATCTATTAACTATTTACCCATATCCTCCTGTTGAAGCACACACAAGAGATCCACTGTCTAGCAAAATATGAACACACTCAGGCTGTCTTTGACGAGCCGCCAAGTGCAATGGGGTCTCACCTTTTCCATCCCTAATATTCACAAATCGAGCAAACCCCCTGAAAGAATCATGTCAATTACCCAACATTTCAATAAAATTTCCCTTCAATTAAAACCCAATAAAGAAGGTGAATTTGATGAGAAAATGAACCCCACCAGGACATAGCAACATGAGATGTACGAGCAGCTGACAGAACGGCTTGAAGACAATCTGAATGCCCATAGTAAGCAGCATAATGCAAACAAGTTCTTCCCCTCAATGAATCAAACATTAAAATCTGAAAACCATTTTCAAACATTTCCCATTTCAGTATCACAACATTAGCACTTACTAACAACCTCAAAGATCACAACTTTATTTCACAAGATTTTATACTAGAATTCCTGAAAATCCACATCTCTTTCATCATCCAACTTGATTAAGATGGAAAATGACTTACATTGGCCCCTGCATGAAGGAGTATCTCAACACATGATATCTTCCCATGCATTGCAGCCAACATAAGAGGAGTCTGAACCATTCAACCAAATCAACAAGGTAAACAATAGATAAATAAATAAATAAATACCTTAATTAAGCACAAATGTCAATAACAGGTATTTTGGGGGGGGGGGGGGGACATTTTTCTGACCTGTTTATGGCGATTCAACACATCAGGATTCACGGATCGATCCAAAAGCCAAGAAACAACCTGGAATAGCAAAAAACCGCCAAACAAAAAGCCCACATTCAAAACAGCAGCCTCATAAAGAACCAAACTTTTCAAGCAAAACAAAAGTTGAAAACAGAGGAGAGAGAAAGGAACCCACCTCGATCTGCCCATTAGCAGCAGCTAAGTGAAGGAGAGATTGACGATCATAGAGAGAAGTTCGGTGTAAGATAGATGGGTCAGTCTCAATTTCTGATTTGAGGGTGTCTAAGTCCCCAAATTGTGCCGCCCCAAATATGCCATCTTGGTGGTGGTGGTGGTGGTGGTGGTGGTGGTGGGGTGAGGCGCAGCTCAGCCCCTGACCCATCTCTCTCTACACTTTCTCTCTCCTCTTCTTCACCCACCACGGCGGCGCAGATGGTGGTGGAAGTGGTGGGTGGGTGGTGGTGGGATTGGTGAACGGGTAATTGTGAGAAGCTTTTAAAGCAAGCGCTCATTGATAGAGGAGAGAGAAAAAGAAGGGCAGGGGCATTGGCATTGCTGCCCGATGATCTAGAGAGAGAAAGAGAGGGGCAGCTGACCGTCTTATTGGAGCTGCGAAAAATTGGACGGGTGACTATTGCGGGCAGCAAGTGACATATTTTCCGGGCAATTTGCCTTTTTTTTCATCTTTATTATTATTTTGGTATTTTTGGACAATTTTAGTTCTGTGAATGATGAATCCATAGTTTGAAAATTGAAATTATTTTATAAATGGGCAATTTTGACCAAAATATGAACACAACTCACAAATTGTCACAAAAGCCATCTTTTCTTCAGTCTGCTTTAAATTTTTAAATTTTAGTAAAATGGACTATGAACATATGTGAGTGAATTTTCAAATTTGAGAGAGTTTTAATTTTTGAAGGGGTCATGCTTCGATATTTCGATTTGATCCAATCTTAAAGTTATATGTGTTCATTTAAAAATCTAATTTTATCATAATTAATTTTTGTCAAACTTTTAGGTTGTTTTTGGTGTAAAAATCGTTATTTATTATGGGGATCAGAACCAAAGTTATAAATATCGTATCGGTCATCGTACCGTTTTTCACTGGAACGAGACATACTGTATTTATGTGTCGTTATGCCGGGCTTATACCATTTTGACTTTCAAAAAATTTAAAAAATGAAATTACCAAAAAATTGAAATTTCACTGTACCGTACAGTATTTAAGCGAAAATACCTGTACTACTCGGTATTTGATAGTACAGAGCAGTATTGACCGGTACAATACGGACAACATTGATTAGAACACTTCTTATTTTTTTCTAAATATATAATTATAGTCATAGAGTAATACTGTTCTTTTGTGCCTCTTTGTGATGGGTAAATTCCAATATATAGGAATTTTATAATAAGCTTTTGACAGTACAATGAATGTTGAATAAATAAAATTGTTCAAAAAATTGCCCTCAATTAGGGGGGGGGGGGGAAGAATCCTTAATATGTTCTGTAAAAAAGGGAGGACATATCAAAATGGCTAGTTCCTTTGAATTGCTACATCACTAATTGTTAAGTAATGCATGTCTCCTATACGTTATGTAACATATTTTAGAACACGTACTTTGATACGTTATATTTAAAAGATCAACAATTTATATATACCTTGTCCAATAATATTTTCTCGAAATATCAATTAGCTATTTAACATGGCTTAGTATGGAGGATGGTAGACGATTAATGGCTAAAAAGAGTAGTTACAAAAGATGATGCTAATAATTTCTTTTTTTATTTTGCTTTTTAATGGGTTACACACTTACGCTTATTGTAAACTAATTTTCACATTTCCATAAAATAGTAAAATGTATCATCTTTTTTGTTTCATCTACAATTATTTTTTTTTAGTTTTAAATTATCTATGTTTTTTATAATCTATTCTAAATTATTATAACATAATATATAGTATCCCATGCAGATAAATATCACATCTCGATGGGATAGTACTAGTAGGGTCCTTTCCCTTCTTTTTAAAACTATAACTTCTGCATGGGGAGAATAATATGTCGGTGATTAGCCTAGTTTAACTACTCATTGTTAAAATTTTTGCACCCAAAAAAAAAAGTTTTTATGGAAATTAAAAAAAAAAAAATTGGGCCCTGGAAATTCCAAGTGGTTAGGATGCTCCAACAATAACATCGGATGGATCAATTATGCCTTGAAATTCGGTGATTTGTCCAATCTCATTTCCCTATTTCTGCTAAAAAAATAGCATAAAACAAAATAACTTGATATTTTAATTTTTGGAATTTTTTTCTTTCTTCTAAATGTACAAAAATATATATATATATATATATATATATATATATATATATATATATATATATATATAAAATCCAGAAGCCTTTAAGAGTGAACCAGTGTAAGATCAACAAATATTTCACATGAATTACATGAAATCGACCTAAAATTTCGAAACTTAATTACAAATGTGAAATTTTATGTTCATTCGATATGAATAACTCTAGACTATGGAATAACCGACCAAAAATTATTAGAAAACCAGAATTGTAGAAAGTATTGCGTTGGTTTGGTCCAAGAGGTATGACAATGCTGAAATTGGGTACGCAAACCATTCTATTTTAAGTTAAAATCAGTATGCAAACAATGCAATTGGCATTTACGAAACCACTTTGAATTGAAGGGTTTACAGGTGTACTAATAATAGTTTGATTACTTATACTAGAATATGTGACGTTCTTTCGATTGGTACCGAGTGTTGTATATATAGTCCTTAACTACACCCTAATTAGGTATTTTTTGCGCATACGAATATATATAGCTACAACCTTCATTAAATGTCACTCAATTACGATGGAGTAACCACTATATTATCATCGATCTTTCTTTCTGAGGTATTGTCTGCTACGAATTCTAATATTCTTGATACACTAATTTCCTTCTATGGCCTTTATGCTTTCACTTAAAAAAGGGGAAACAAACCAAAAAAAAAAAAGCTAGGCTATTATAAAATAAATGTTAATTACTATTAATTAACTTGAAGCAGAAAATATTTAATTTAAGTGACGTATATAATTTGCAATTAGGAAAAAGCAGGTGATCACACTCATGGATTTGGTTTGTGAAATTAGTGGGCTGTAATTAGCCAGAAAAGCACAAATTGAAGAGCCATTAATTTATAGAACCACTTTTTGTGATTAGGTTTGATTTAATTAATTCTGAAAATTAAGGTAATTAATTACTATTAGAGAGATCATTTGGAAACGCGTAATTGTATGATTAGTTGGCTTCTTGGAATTTCTCAATTTTTTTTTTTTGGGTAAAAAATATTATAAATGATGTTGATATGATCTGAGAACTAACCGTGATTATATGTTATAACTGCCCATGTTGTTAGATTAGGTTGGTTGGTAATTTACTAACTAAAACATAACCTAACTTTTTTGTATTTTAATCTTCTACTCATTTGAGAATATTAAATACTCTTGTTTATTAAGAAAATTAAATACTCTAATGTTAGGATTCCAATTCCAATATTGTCAACTTATACAAGGTCTCTTCCAACAACAGTAGCAACTGTCAGTGTATGTCTTATTTATTACAGAGTCATATGAGATTCAGATGAAAACAATTTAGTTGCTGTAAACATTCATGAAAATAAAAAAGTCGATTTCAAATACACGGAGCTCTTTCAAATAAGATATTTAGCTATTTAATTACAAGTACATAATGCAAAATTTTACCTAAAACAATGACTTTGATGTATAAGGATGTCTCTTGTAGATGTGATGCACATTTTACCCAATAGAAAATATCATAATGACTGATGCAAAGGGATTCACTACTCATTAGGGAGTACCAACATGTTTTGAGGGACATCAAAGTTCAAACATTAGTTTCCCTTTACTTGCAAGTAATTTTAACTTTAGCCAAAAGGAGAAATTTAAGGCAAAGAAAATGCATGTCAATTTGATTCCTGCAAAAATGGTTTGATGTTTCCCTTTTCCCTTTCTTCTTGTTAGCACTCCTCTCTTTTTATGATTCTTTTTATGCCTAAATATCCATCAAATATCCTTTAAAAGACGCAAAATGAAGACTTTTTAAAGAAAAATTAAACTTCATCAGTTGAAATGTTTTATTTTAATAGGCTTGTTTCCCTCGAGAAGGGGAGTCTTGGAGCAACAGTAAGATTGTTTCCGTGTAACCACAAGGTCCCTTGGAATCAGCCACTGATAGGGTCAGGTTAAACTGCCTACAATTCACCCCTTGGGAAGGGCCCTTTCCCGAACTTTACGTGAACGCAAGATACTTGTGCGCCGGGCGGCCCCCTTTTTTTTAAGGCTTGTTTCCTTAGTGATCTAATGAAAAATAAGGCGTAAAAGAGTAACTAATTATTAAAGCTTCATTAAATTGGAAAGCTTATGCATATATTGAGTGCATTGAACGAAATATCAAAAGGTAGTTAATTAGGCTCACACGCTAAAGGGTGGGGCAATTGACGGGATTGAGATTGTGATGTTGAAGACGAGGATCTTGTGAGTCTTAATCACATACCTACATATTCTTGTGGATTCTTGGAAGATTTTGCAAATACAATTTGCATAAGCAAACTAGTGGTATTAGTTTTAGAGGCTTCTAATTGAAGATGTTATTCCAAATGGTTAGATACCTTGTGTAGCGTATATAGATCCATTTAAAATAGGACTGGTAAAGATCAAGTCAAAAATTAATCAAAACGTTCAGAGCATGTTATTAGGTCAAGGAAGTGAGCCCATCAATTAATGACTTGTTTGATGATCCAGTATCTTTTTTCCCGCCTATATATCGTCCTAATTTGCTTGTGGCACTTGTTAAACTCATTGACAATTGTTTATAAGTAGCGATGACCATTACATAAAGTTTTGTTTTATATTTATGCACATTAGCTCCTCCCTAAAATGGGTCGACTTGGCCTGACGTAAGTGTTCAAAAGTAAAAACCCCACCAACCTACTTCATTAGTGAATCGGATCAAAACCAACCCTTTTTACTGTATGAATTGGTCGATCATAACCCGACACAGCTCATTGTCCACCCCATGTGATCCTCTTCCATTTTGCATAAACTAGAAAGAGTTCCCATAGCATTGAGCAAACAATGATAAGGTATGGCCCAACTCCAAGATATATGTATGTGTGATAAATGGTCCAGATTACGCCTTTTTATACTTAAAGCCCATGGCCCAGCCCAGGCCTATAATTAGCCCGGGAAAGTACTGTAAAACCCTAAACCCCCTTAAACATTTCCTCAAGTCTCCACTCACTTCTCCCTTACATAAAAAGCCTCTTCTCCCACCTGTTAGTCCTTCATCTTCTTCATCCTCGACTCCCAAACCCTAGCAAAACCCTAATTGCCCAGAAATGGCGGATGTCGAGAGCGCTATCCCTCGCTCTGACAAGAAGAAGAAGAAGAAGAGCAAGAGCAAGGGAGGTGAGGACAACGAAATTGACACCAAACCAACCCAAAACGACACCACGCCGTCCCAAAACGACACCGATTACCTCATTAAACCACAGAACTTCACTCCTTCCATTGATACTTCTCAATGGCCGATTCTTCTGAAGAACTACGACAAATTAAATGTTCGAACTGGGCATTATACTCCTCTTCCATCTGGGCACTCCCCACTCAAGCGACCACTTACTGAATATATAAGGTATGGTGTTCTGAATCTCGATAAGCCTGCAAATCCCTCTTCCCATGAAGTTGTCGCTTGGATTAAGCGTATTTTGCGGGTCGAAAAAACGGGTCATAGTGGAACACTAGATCCTAAGGTTACTGGGAATTTGATTGTTTGTATTGAGAGGGCTACCCGTCTTGTTAAATCCCAACAAGGTGCTGGGAAAGAGTATGTCTGTGTTGCTAGATTGCATTCTGCTGTTCCTGATGTTGCTAAAGTTGCTAGAGCTCTTGAGACTTTGACGGGTGCTGTGTTTCAGCGTCCGCCGTTGATTTCTGCTGTTAAGAGGCAGCTTAGGATTAGGACTATCTATGAAAGTAAGCTCCTTGAGTATGACCCAGATAGGCATTTGGTTGTTTTCTGGATTAGTTGCGAGGCAGGTACTTATGTGAGGACTTTGTGCGTTCATTTGGGGCTTTTGTTGGGTGTTGGAGGGCATATGCAGGAGCTTAGGAGGGTCCGGTCGGGAATTTTGGGGGAGAAGGATAACATGGTTACGATGCACGATGTCATGGATGCTCAATGGATGTATGATAATTACAGAGATGAGAGTTATCTGAGGCGGGTTATTATGCCATTGGAGGTTCTCTTGACTAGTTACAAGAGGCTTGTTGTGAAGGATTCGGCTGTAAATGCTATATGTTACGGTGCTAAGTTGATGATTCCAGGGCTACTTAGGTTTGAGAATGACATTGAAGTCGGGGAGGAGGTTGTTCTGATGACTACTAAGGGGGAGGCGATTGCGTTGGGCATTGCAGAGATGACTACGGCCGTCATGGCTACTTGTGATCATGGAGTGGTGGCCAAGATCAAGAGGGTGATTATGGACAGGGATACTTATCCCAGGAAATGGGGGCTTGGGCCAAGGGCAGCAATGAAGAAGAAGCTGATTGCCGAGGGGAAGTTGGATAAACATGGGAAGCCAAATGAAAACACCCCAGCTGAGTGGCTAAGGAATGTGGTCCTTCCCACTGGTGGTGATTCTATGATTGCGAGCATGGCTGCCTCTACTGAGCCTGTAAAGATAGAAGGTAAGGTGGTCGAGGAGGAAGAGAAGAAAGAGAAGAAGCATAAGAGAAAATTGGAGGAAGTTGATGCTAGCCCTGCTGGGGATGGTGCCAAGAAAGTCAAAGTTGAAGAGGAAGTCATTGAAGTGAAGGAGAAAGTGAAGAAGGTGAAGGATGCGGTCAAGGAAGAGGTGGTAATTGAGAAGAAAGAAAAGAAAAAGAAGAAGAAGAAAGATGCGGAAGACGGGGAGGTGGCTTCTGACTTAGAGAAGTCTCCTAAGAAGGAAAAGAAAAAGAAGGATAAGAAGGAGAAAGCCGAGTCATCGGATGAGGAGAAATCAGAGAAGAAGAAAAAAAAGAAGAAGACCAAGGATGTCGAGAATGGCGATGGCGATGATTTACCCGCTGCTGATGCCGAGGATGGAAGCAGGAGTGAGAAGAAAAAGGAGAAGAAGAAGAAAAAGAAGGATAAAGACGCCGATCAAGAATGAAATAGCACTTAGAATTGTATGTTCTTTTATCACAGATTTTGTAGTGTTTTTCATGTACTTTCAGCGACATTATGGTGCGATTCTACGGTCTGCCCATTAGCATAGTTTCCATGGTGGCTTTGGCCACTCCATTATGAGCTATGATTCTATTGCCTTTCATTATGCTCCCTTGTATTCAGGTAGTGGATGATGAGTCTTTGCTGTTACATGTTTATCAATCAAATTTTCAATACAGTTTCCATCATGTCTCAGCTTTGTATTAGATAGTGTTCGATTGTTCTCAGATGAACTTCATGGTTAGCCTGGCTCACCATTACGGGCACCAACTTTTGAAGTTGCATATTGTGATGCTCTTTTGAGTAAGCTATTTATTTTTCATCACTCCCTAGAGCTTTTACTTTCTTATGTTGCATTACGAGTTAAGTGTGGAATTCTTGGAAAAAAAATGTCAATAAACTTTTTAAGATGTTCATGAATGTCACTCAATTTTTTTAAGTTAAAAAATATTATTAAACTTTCTAAAATGTTCAAAAATGTCATCATAATAAGGGCATTTTTGAGTTATTTTGAAAAGTTAAATAATATTCTTTTTTTATCTTTTTAAACAAGTTCAATGACATTTTGGGATTTGGACTTTGGAGGTGGATGCGAGAGGAAAAAGGCTGAATTATTCTTCATTATCTAGCATAGTAGGAGTTGGAAGCGAAAGGAACCCAAACAAAAAATATATCTAGCATAGCAGCATACATCTTATCAAGATTAAGGTTTAGAAAGATTCAGATGTATGCAACTTCAGGCTCAGGTTATTTTCATCATTATTACAAGAACCTAGGAGCGACATAACAGGAATGATCTGAAGCGTCCAAAGTCCAGAAGGCCTGGGGCAATTCTTCAATACTCCATTAGGTGGTGGGGGGTTCAGGGACCCAGAATTCTCTGTGCCTCTTCCACATCCTTCTACTTTGTTCTTTCCCTTCTTTCTGTTTAGTTACCCGCTAGAACCCTCCCCAAGGTGCTACATATATATCAGAGACAGGTAAACTTCAGCTCCATCAAGAAACAAGCATTTTCAGTGAGATAAGATCGTAACTTTGCTTGTGCTTTCTTAGACAGTTTCAGGAATTTGGAAAGATGGCTATGATTCCGGCCATTAATGAGCCATCGGTTAGGGAGGACCCAGCCTTCATGCACCCAAAGATCGACTGGAGGGAGACTCAGGATGCGCACATCTTCAAGGTTGATGTCCCTGGCTTGACCAAGGAAGAAGTGAAGGTGGGGGTGGAAGATGGTCGAATCCTCCGAATCAGCGGAGAGAGGACTCCAGAAAAGGTGGACAAGGATGACAAGTGGCACCGCGCGGAGAGGAGCGTCGGAAAGTTCTTCCGTCGATTCCGGTTGCTGGAGAATGCCAAGATGGATCAGGTGAAGGCTACCTTGGAGAGTGGTGTGCTCACTGTGGTCATCCCCAAGGAGAAGAAGGAACACAAAGTCAAGACCATTCCAGTCTCTGGTTAAGAGCTGTAATTTGAACGGGTTTCACTGAAGCATCTTTGTGAGGAAGTATATGAAAATTTCTAGTGTATTTACTTGTTCTGATAAGCTGTTAGACTGATGGCTCATATGATCAGTTTAATGTGTGTACTGTGTGATTCCACAATGAATCCAACTTACTTCGTAGGTATATAATAGACCAATGTTTAGGATTATTTGCATTTGATCTCCTAGGACAGCCAAAGTACACATTCGTATGAACAGAACAAACATATTCCGTAAAAAGAGGCTCCTAACATTATACAGTATATAGGTTTCAACAATAATCTCACAATATGGATTCCATTTGACTAAAACGAGGGAGATCTCGATAGCCCTGACAAGCAAAGCAAGGTCTATGTGGAGATCTAGATATATACAGCCTAGGCACAAGAAGTGACGAGTATGTACTAGTTACTGGGTTATCTAGGAAGGATAAGGGTTCTTACAGGACATCATGGTCACCATCACCAATAATAAGGGAATGAAGCCTCATTTGCAGTATGTGAACAAGTCGCTTCACCTAAAGGCTCAACTTCCTGAAATTCTTTTGGATTGTGATCGATCACTGTGATACAGTAGTTGAGATGTCAGTTGAGAGGTATGTAGACATTCGAGAGTGCATTCAGAGAAGCACAAGATGAAGAAACAAAACAGTTCCAGAGTGTCAACCATTCGACGCTTGACCTTGTCTCAACAAGAAATCCTTCAAGTTGTAGAAGATGCCCTTGTTGTATGGATTTCTAAACATCAGTTCCAGTGAGGATTGATCTGATCATGAAACATTATACTATTCTTAGAATAAGAACTACAATGAGACAAAGATAGCCTGAAGGACTGTACGGAGAATGAACAAGAAGCTCAGATCATGCAAAAGACCTAGGGAAGGCTCAATGACAACATGAAACTCTGGGTATATTCTCCAATTTATCTGCAGATGCAAATATACAGTTATGCTCTGCGATGAAGAGATATAATAATATGATTACTGCAGAAGATGAAACAATTGTGATATGGGATGGTTTATGCAATATGACAAGTTCTGTATAATTAAACATCGCCTGGGGGAGGGTTATGTATAATTCACTATTCTGACTTCCTACCAGACCAACTCTTGGAATCAGTCTCTCTACATGTAGGGCTAAGGTGGCTATCCGAAATTTCCCAGAGTTTGCTAACACGGGACCCGCTTTGCCACACTGGTTCTGGTAGTCATTTTGATTTCTCCTACTATAATATTAACCGGTCCAAGGTGACAATACACATATATTTCTACCATCCCACCTGGCATCTTGTTGCTGCTGTGCGATTTTGGAGAAAAACGGCCCACCTACAAATATCTGATTAAACAGACCTCAATTTTGGTAAAGTTGCTTCGCTATCTTAATTCACTAATCTCATGTACAGCAGACTTCGTGACAAAGTCTTTCCAATGGCTATCTTCCAGCATGCATGCAGGAAACGCAATTAAAGGAACGCATGCTCTTATGACTTCTTCAGCTGATATGCTAGCACGCAAGGGAACGAACACATCAAAAGGACATCTCCTAATCTACCAGATTAATATGATCACGAGTCACAGCTCAGCTCTGGTGCATGAAATTTAACCTGCTCTATCATGGGAACTTACCCACTCATCAGTTCGAATGTTGAAGCATATGCAATAAATATGCCATGCCAAGAACACCACCTACGTAATCATCAGAGTCTGCCTTAGTATAATCACCTGTTTCCCATCAAGGGGTTCACATATGCAACGTGAATAATTAATGAAATAGACAAACCTGCCAGAGCACTTGAAGTAAGGAAAAAAGCATTGTGCTGACAGCCAACCTTTGATGAAGACTAATCTGCAAATATATGAAGGACAATTGGTTACATTGATATGCAATCTCTGTAGAAGTGGACAAATGAGAAAGATATACCTTAGTGCCAGTACGCTCAAGATCCTTGTATCTTTTGACCCCTGAAAACCCAGGCAATAAAAAGGAGTGAGAGTGGAAGATATTAAACTTTAGCTCGTGAAAAATATGGAGTTACAGAAATATACTGTAATACTACTATATTTAAAACTAAATGTGAAGGCAAGAAGGAAAAAAAACAAACTGATTCAGGTCCAACATAATATGTGAGTAAAGATATCATCAGTAAACCTATCAGCCCCAATTGACACACATGGATAACCCCTCTGAATTTGACAAAGCTATATGATAAAATATATAGTGCCTGTAAATTTCAATTGGGAAGAGAATCAGCATAGGTTTAAATCTTCCCAAACAGAAAACAGAGCTTACAAGGGTAGGAACATGCAGCGTATGAAGCCTCTGTTACTATAAATCCAGCCAAAAGTGCGATGAAAAGGACATAGTTCATCTCGCCTGCAGCCAAGTAAATCAACACCTGTGATTATTTTATATTTCGAATTTTCGATGCATGAAAGAACAAAGTGGTATAGCATCATGCTCACAATGAATTTCAAAATAACCTTAAAAATCCAATGGCATAAATGTCAAGAATATGGAATATAGTGTTGCCATTCCAACTTTCAACGTGCACTGTGGTTACCTATGCAGTTTCCAAAGGCTGGGCAATGGTGATCAAATCCTCTAACATAGGCTTTGCAACTCCTACAACATCGCACCCTTCTTGACGATAATGAAGTCTAGAAGGTAAAAAGGATGGAGAAGCATTCTTTTACATATGATTATATATGTTAAAACTGAACAAACACTTTAAACTGAAGTAGCAGGCCGACAAAGAAAAAATATAGCCAGACTCGTAAATGAGCAAAAATAATCTTTGATAGCCATAGAAAATCTATGCAGGTAAGCGTAAGAATGCCAAAATGCTTTATACGTGCTTGTTATTACCACTTCATTTGATCTCTGCATATTGGCACCCCTTGGTAACAATTGTAGTTCCTGTAAGTATTTAGACCAAACTCGTTAGGCATGATACTTTCATGAATAATATGAACGGTTTCCGGTTACAACCTGAGGTTGATCTCCATCTTCTGAAACCGTATCCTCCACGAAGTCAGGCGAGTCATGGTGAACAAACCCAGGATCACTCACCAATATCCTAAGGCCATAAAAAATTTGCTTGTGAGAGACATACCCATCAATAAGGTTAACAACAGCAAGATTGTTTCATGCATATTCCTGCCAATCTCACAATGACTTAGTTCAAGCCAAAGACCAACCTAACAAAACCAACGAGTAGGATTACAAGCTCCCCATTCAACATGACATCCATGGATGCTGAGACAGCTGCAAAAAAACAGATGAAACCAGAGTTCACACGTGATACAAAGAGAAGAGTATAACCTTTTGTCGCCTTAATACATCCACATATGCATAATACTCATATGACAATCTCATTCATAGTAGGCTCAAAATATACCAATAAATATACAAATTTCACGTTGCAAAATCAACAAAATGCAACTGTTTGCAGCATTAAAACAACCAGAATTAGCAGATTTCAACATCGAGAAATATATACAGTCTGCTCAAGATCAACTAAACACTAAATCAATCAGATAATCCGAAAATGTTGAGCAATTTTAGAAGGAAACAATTATCCAAACAAAACCTTCTCGAATCACACCAAGATAAACCACCCAAATGAAGATGATATGGAAGAAAACAAAGGCCGGGGCAGAAGCCCGGACTCCTAGTAGCCGCCGGCAATACTGACCGAAACCAATAGCAAGCACGATCACCATGGCTGCAAAAACAACCAAAAACACTTGAATTGAGCTCATAATCATCCAAAAATCAAAGCAGATCAACAGACAAAAGGCCGAACCTGATAGAAGGAGCTGGAAGATGAGAGAGAAAGAAGGGAAGAAACTAGGGATTAGGAGCAGGGAGAGCTGAGTGATGATGCCGGAAATGCAGGAAATTATACACCGGATGATTATCTCCGGCGAGATTTTCCGACGACGGGGGTCATCGCCGCGACCTACCATTTTCCGCCGCCGATTCAACATCGACTACTCCTTCGGACAAGAATCCATTATTTTCGGACTATCCAATTTAGAATCATAATTGAAGCCCACATACAGCAATTACTTAATTGGAGACTTGGACAGGAGAACTAGTATATGCTGAATGTAGATTCTAGGGCCCAAAGGCTCACCTTTGTTCTTCGTTTTCCTTTTTTCTTTTTATCCCGATGCAATAAGAAAAGGTTCGGTTAGCTTTTCATTTTTTTCACAAGACTCGAAGTCGAGACCTTATTTAAGGAGAATAAGTGTCAAACCACATAGACTAAGGATGGGCAACGGATTGGGTTGAGTCGGACTGGGCCAGCCCATTAACTAAATGGATTGGGCTAGGTCCAGTACATTTGTTAATGGGCTGGGCTGGACTATGGGCCAAATGAACCGGGCCCGTCCATGATCCGCCCATTACCACTTAATGAGTGTTTTTGGTTAGTTAATTTTTCAACTAATGTATTTGTAATTTTCTAATCAAATTAAACTAGTTCAAATTCAAAGTTAGAAAAATACACAATCAAGCTAATAAACGGCTCGGGTCAAGTAGGCCCATGGGTGATCCGTTTAAAAACGGAACAAACTTGTGCGAAACTACGGTTTATAGTTATTATTGTTATGTACAAAGTATTGGCAATGAGTTTAACTAATTGAAACATGTAAACTAGTGTGTCAATTAGGTTAAAAAAATAATGAGTCACTAAACGGATCGTTGATGGGCCCACCCAGTTCGGCCCGTTAATATGCCTTAATGGGCTAACCCATTAATGACCCAATCCATTATTGACCAGGCCTTTTATTAGTCTTATTTTAAACGGGCCGACCACTTAACCCAATGGGTATCCGATCTGTTGCCCACCCCTAACGTAGACCAACCTGTGTTTTTAGCTTTTCATGTCAATCCGTTAGTAAAGTAGCCCAAGAAATGCAATAGACATAATTAGACCAGACAAAAGTGATCTAATTAGATCGAATGCCTCGAACTTATATCGAATCAATATCTGAAGTAGTCAATGCAAAGTATCCATGAAAATTGAAAATAATCAAAACCAAATAGAACTTGACCCTAACATTTTTCACCAAAGACATCTTTCTTTATAAGGCAAGCTTTGGACTAAACATCAACTAATTTGAAATCAACCTTAAATTGCAAAAGAACCTAACTCAAAACTGCAATTGAATCAAATCTTGTTACCGAACATGACTCAATCTCAGTCTAATCTAACTGAAAATTAAACCGAATGATCCCTTTTTTGAGATATAGAAATAATAAAAGAGTTAAAGCCTCACTATCATGCTAGTCTTTGATGTACATTGTACACTTGGAGTTCAAAGTCTAATCTTTATGGTGGGAAACATCAATCTTTATTTTACTTCATTAAGTTTATTTGGTTTGGAAGAGTTTTCTTGGAATTTTTTATATATAATGAAGCTCCTATAAATGGATGAACATATTTGCAATGTGGATTGTTATACTCAACAAGCTAGGTGGCAAAATTATCATATGAGTTAATGCATGCAAAATTATCATGTGAGTTTATAAGACAAACATTTTGTGGTGTTGATGAGATTTAAAATCTATATCACAATAAATGGTTTAAATGTCAAATATGAGAGCATAAACTTATATTTTGCAGTGATTGTACACAATTTAATTTCAACATTTTATAATAGTATGCTCGCTGTGAACTTATTTCTTTTCTATTATTCTAAAAATAAAGGAAAAATTGATTTCACTATATTGGTATCGAAAAAGGAAAAAAAAAATTTCTTCAAACCCTTTTATGACTCTTTTACTGTGTCGACAAATAACATGAAAGTGGCATTGTTGTTTTCTAAGAGATCAAACAAAAAGATTAAAAAAAAGGATTTATATCAAATTTAAATTAGATAGACAAGACAGTGTACGAAATTAGGACAATGTATTTTATTCTATACTCAAACTATTCTAGGTAAGTCTAATAAATTTGATCTGAAACTATGTTCAAATAATAAAAATAGGAAAACATTATGTTCGGATTAAAAAATATTAGTTTCTGTGCAAGCTTAACAATATTCGTTAAACAAAAATTTGACAACGTACAATATGATTGGACACCAAAAGCTATTGCCTATTTGGATATAAAATTCATGAGTTACAAGGTGTAAGCTTAGTGATTAAAATTCAAATTTTCGGTACATTAGATCTCCTCAGACCCTATAAAAGCGGGACCCACACTGAAAGTAGTAGTTATTGTTGTTGTTGTTGTTGTTGGTACATTAGATCTTAATTTCTATTATCTATTTTTTAGTATATTATAATTATATTATATTATTTTTTATATCACATTCTAAATCTGGAGGGATCAGACCCAAAGCGCGTAAAGGGTCCGCCCGCTGTTTTCCATTGTTGTCGTTTATTAGGCCCCTTGGCCTAAAAAAATGAGCCCAAGTACCTCCAGCAATTGGTGTCGCATCAACTGCTGCAAATTGGCCAAATTGCAAAAACAATGAAAACCTAGAGTGACCACTTTGTCCGCTGCATCACCCTCATTGTGTCAAAGGCAGAGGGGTTAATAGAGTAGGTAACGGAGTGAATATTTATTGAGTTAAATAGTTAATTTTTTTAAAATAGGATTAATAAAGGGTTGGATTAATAATGAATTGGATTAATAATAGACTAGCCTATTAAAGTATATTAATGGGCTGGACCAGGCTGATCCATTAACAACCCGTTCAGTGACTCATTATTTTTTTCAATTTACTTGACGCATTAGTTTATATGTTCTAATTAATTAAGCTTATTACCAACACTTTGTACATAATAGTAATTATTATACATCATTTTTTTGCGCAAGTTTGTTCCGTTTTTAAATAGGCCCAAAGCGGGCCGCAGATGAGTCAACTCGCCCTGACCCGTTTATTAGCTTAATTGTGTGCTTTCTAACTTTGAATTTGGACTAGTTTAGTTTGACTAGAAAATTATAGAGACATTAGTTGAAAAAATAACTCACCACAAACACTTTTTAGATGGTAATGGGTGTGTCATGGGCTAGTTGGGTTCATTTAGCTCATAACCCAGCCCGACCCACTGATAAGTGTGGTAGACCCAACCTAACCCGTTCAGTTAATGGGCGGGCCAAATTTGGCTCAACCCGATCCATTGCCCGCTTCTAGGGGGTGACTATGTCAAATTTGAGACTTGGCTTGTTTGTTGATCATTTAGTAAGTTAAGTTTAAGTTGACTAAACTTGTAAGCAATTTTAAGTTTTATCAGATGATACGTTTCATCTTTTTACCATTATATAACATGAAACAAATAATATCCTATTCAAATATTGAGAAGACCAGAGTTATAAAGTGACCTGATTCTTGAGATTAAAAAAAAAAAAAACATATATAAACCACTTCATCATTAGTAGAGGAGACGAAATGAAGGTGACGATGAAAGATGGCCAGTACAACCATAATTTTACGTTACATTATTTGCTTTTCTCATATTTTAAAAGTATAAAATAGGGATTCACCGTAACTTGCAAATTGCTAATAGTTGACTTCCACATAGTTCTTTGGCCGAGAGCCCCATTTTTGAACCCCCCCCCCCCCCCCCCCAAAAAAATAGTGATGTTATACATCCTAGCAACATTCAAGCGAGATTCATTTTCACAAGGTTTAGGACGATTGAGATATAGATTATCTTATTTTTGTACAGTATATATCCTCTAAAATTTGAAATCAAACAAACGCAGAAATCATATGTGACATACAATTAAATATTTTAATTGTCTTTAAAATACCTCATTGGAAATAAAATGAGAATTCGGGCGTGTTCGGCAATAGCGTTTTGGGTAGCGTTTGGCGTTTTGACTAAGTCAATATATTCCTTAGGTAATTTTGAGTGTTCGGTAACATAGTATTTTGACTAGCACTTCAAGTAGCATTTAGCGTTTTAAGCAGCGTTTTTGAAAAACTAATAGTATTAACGTTTTTGCATTCAAAAGTAGCGTTTCATATTTTTTTGATCAAAAAAATCCTTAGGAAATTTTAGCTTTAGAAATGATCTATATCTTTTTATGTAAATTTATATTAATCAGCTAACCCAACAGTTAAATTTACCGAACATATTTATTTCAACTGCTCATCCAAACAGCTATCCGCTAACAGCTAAACATCTAAATTGAAACAGTTTTCTACCTTTGACTAAAAAAATTTATCTAAATATCTATCCGCTACCTAAACTATTATCTGCTACTTGAACTACTAAGTTTACTGAATAAGGCCGAGATTAAAGTTGAAATAGGATAACAAATAGAACATCCTAAATTGAGACAATTTTCTATCTTTGATTAAAAAAATCTATCTTTTTTTAAATTTCTACTTAGCTGATTTACCGTCTCACATAGTCACATCATCTTTTAAAAATGCATCTAATTATGATTAACAAGAACCTAAGTACGTGGTACCTTGAGTCAATTCACAGGCGGCAACAAGATCTGTGATTTGGGCCGTGGTGATGATTGTTGGCAAGCAAAGCAAGCAGCTTAATCAAGCCGAATCAGCTCAAGCCAACGATTAAGCCGAGTCGACCTCCTAGGCTAGCTGAGTTAAAAACTTAAACAACCTCCTAATTTTGCGCATGTGGGACCCACACCCAGGGAGGAAAAAACCGTCGCTTGCAAGGACCACTGGCGGGACCAGCGATCAACGTCTGAGAATATTCAATTCCTACCACGTGGACGTTCAGGATCGAAGTCCAGGCTCCAAGATTCCATGTTCTTGACCCCTTTTGTTTTTTCGAGACAAAATAAAAACAAATTGTTTTATCGGACTAATTTCTAGTAGATAATTAAATTAAATTAAATTAAATTAGGTGTGGTCGGGTTTTTCCAGTGGCTTAGCTGTACTCAAATGAATATGCACCAGCTGTAGCGGATCTCTTTTGCCCTAATCATTACCTGCTCTATTTTTCCTTTTTTTCTTTTTAAAATTTATTTCCAAATTAGAATTGATATTGTGAAGATTCTGACTTTGCTATGATTTTTGCAAGAGGACGTCGGGTTGGCTTTTGCTAGGGATTTTATCTGCTGTTGAAGTGTATTGTTTCCCCCCTGCTCTTGAGAGGTAGTTGGTACATGCTTTAATCCAAGATCAGTCATATATAACTCATAGTATGAAGAGTTTTTTTCTCTTTTTTTGGTAAAAGTTTTAATTTTCAACATAAATACATATTTTTCGAACGTTCAAGAGTTATAATATAACTTTGTGAAACATGTGCCTTTTTAACACGATTATGCTTTGAAGCAAGACAATATGGTAGAATATGTATGCAATTACATTGTGAACTAATTTCCATCCAAACTAGTAGTATGTGCAATCACTTGTCTCCATACCTCATTATGAATTATGATCATAGATAGCATAAGCTCACTCAAAATACATTTAGGCTCAATTTAATTTTTATAAAATTTGGTGGAAAGAAAAGTTGAAGGAAAAAAAAGCTGGGAGAAAGTGAGTTTTTTCTCATGTTTAGATTGAGGTAAAAATGTAAGAATTTGGATGAGAAATTTAAATGTTGATGAATTACTTGCATATCATGTTGATATCATCTAAGCAATGCGAGGTTGGAGGAGGTCATGAATTCTATTGGGGACTTTTCTCAAACTTTCTTCATAATTTTATGAGGAAAATTTTATCACTTGTTCTTAACAAATTTTTCATCAGTTTTTCTCTATATTTTTTTATTCATGACTTTATCTAAACCAAATACAAGGAAAAAAGTTATTTTTTTAATTTTTTTCTTTCCATCAAATTTTCTAAATTCCAAATGGAACCTTGGATTTTATGGAACAACAAGCTTATTTGGTTAACAACCATTAGTATAGTAAGAGCATGTCCATCGGTTGCCTCACGAGGCAAATTAGAGGAGAGAGAAAGGGGTGGGGGAGGAGGAAGAACTCCAATGGTTGGCTTGCAGCATAAGCCTCGCGAGGAGGCTCATGGGTGGGACTTGGGAGTTGCCTCACAAGCAGTGAAGACTTGCTTTTTGATTTTTTTAATATTTTTTTGATTAGTTTTTCCTTTTTTTAAATTCTAAAAATAGAATTGTGTGTTATAGAGTGGGTCCATGAGTATTATTTTATTTGGTGAACCAAAGTGGTAAGCTTTTCATTGAAAAGAGTGAGGATTGTGAGGCAAAAAATTGGAGAGAAGGTTAATGTAGTAGTGGTAGGCTCTCATCGATGAGTCAAAAAATTAGCTCACCGCTGAGTTTGCTCTAAAGCAAACAAAACCCTGAGTTTCAATATGCATTGCATGTAGGTCAACAATAAAGGCAAAGGGCGGCGTAGCCAGCTGGGTTTAATTCTTTGGAGGGAATTAACGGGATTAATTGTGAGAGAGACATAGAATTCAACACTTCCTTTAAGTTCTAAGCCGCAATTATATGCTAAAAACCTAACATTAGTCTATTACAGGGTGCGTACGTTTTGTTTGACTTGGAAATTCGTAAATATTAGATAGTTGAGGGCACACCAAGTCGGCTCGTTGAATCTTTGGGTTCGACTCCGTCAAAGCTCCATTTGAGCTCGGGTTAAACCGAGCTCGAGTAGAGCCCTAGCATGTAGGGCTGTGATGAAACTGAGTCGATTCATCTAGTCCTTAGATTTGGCTTGGTCAAAACTTGGCTCAAAAACATATTGACGTGAGCCTGAGCTTAATTAGTGAGGCTCAGCTCTGCTCGGCTTGTTAGCTCAATTAGGTCTTTTTTCTTATGGGCTTGCATAGAAGGTATGAAATTGCCGTTACAATCAAAAAATTTTATTCCAATACTTTTATCTTGAATTCAATGCAAAATCTATAATTTAGCTTGCATTGTAACCCTAAATTTGCAAACTTTTCAGCAAAAACAAACCAAAAAAGAATATCAACTGATCTTCGAGCTGAGTACTCGTATCTCAACTCAAGCCCAAGCCTAGACTTTACAAGCTCAGAGCTGAAGCCGAGCCTGGCTGGCTCAGCTCATGTACACCCCTAAGAACATGTATAGTTTCACATACGAAGTATATTCCAGATGATAATAATGATGATCATATTTATTGTTATTTTTATTATTAGTAGTAATAGTAATGCATAATAGCAGTAGAAGAAGAAGAAAAATGGAGACTTTGTTATTATAGGTCACATTCAACAAAGAGATTAAGTGTTTATTAAAAAGAAAGTTGTTTACAAAGAAGTGTTATACATGTAGCATGGACATTTCCCCCCGCCCTCGGGCCATGTTATTTACATATGTTGGATTGATGTTTATGTGTTCTTATTTTTGCATAATTATATTCTATCAATATATTTCTTACTCCATATTCTCTTTTTGCCGTATGTCTCATTAATCCTGTTACTCATCATTATTTGTTATTCATCATTTCATCTCAGTTCATTAGATCACATTGTAATCATTTTCTTTTATTATCCTTTTTAATATCATCATATCTGTTTTCGATTCATTTAAATGTTAAAAACAGATAAATATCAACTCAACACGCTTATAATTTTTCATCAAATAGGATGCTATAATTAATTACAACCCTCTTTTATTTATATTACTCTCGATGTATTACGTGCGCTATTCAAAATCAACCAGCCTAAAACAACGCATTGTCCTTTTTTTGGGTCAAATATTAACACATTTATTTATTGAATCGATACATAATAATTTGCTTTGAGGGCTAAAAAAACAAATGAAACCATGCATGGAAGTTATAGCAAATTATAAGCATGCTTTTTGTTTTTTCCTTCATTTTTTTTTTTTTTTTGGGGGGTTGGGGTGGTTTGAGGTATGATAACGCGTGGATGTTCTGTAACATTCTCCTGGTAGGGTGGGGGTACTAATCAAAACTTCACAACACATGCACGGAAAGAAGGTTGGCCATGGTAGCTTGCTTTGCTTAGCTTCTTTTATGAATATTTATTTTTTCGAAGTGATTTGGTAGTTGTGTAGTTTCTCGTTGAGGATGATGCTCATCATCAATCATTGAAAGAGTTGAAAAGAATGAAGTTTCCTAGTCTCAATAATATGCTTATATATCAATAATTAGGACTTAAAAAGTATTATAAAACAGGTCGCAAGTTTTTACTAATTAATAGTAATATATCATATGTTAAATTTTTATAATAAGTAATAAAGATTTTTAAGTAATTCTTCTCACAAAAAATTAGTTCTACCCAATAATTAGATAACAGAAAATGGAAGTAAGAGAGTGCGTAACAGATCAATGAGTGAACAAGTAATGCAAGCTTGTGATTCCATCCATATGTACCATCCAACCTGTGGTGCCATTAGCTTCCCCCAAAAAAAAAGGAAAAGAAGAAAGAAACCGAACCCTTATTTAGCGAATACATGCTATGTGAATAACAATACAACAACACCACCACTACCACCCAGTGTGGGTCCCGCTTTCGCGGGGTTTGGAGAGATCCAACTGTAGGTAACCTTATCTCTACCGGCATTCCTACCCGCAGAGAGGCTGATTACAAGAGATCCATAAAAAAGAATTTTGTGAAAAAGTTTAATAGTGCTATGTGAATAACAATGAAACCACTAAATGAATCATTATCAATGAAACTTGTCTCAAACGATATTATCATTTTTTTTGTTCATAAAAGAGATCGGAGTTTAAGTTTTCACCAATGAGTTCAATAAGTTCATTCAATATCTTTTCATACCCAGCATCTTTTATTAATATATACGAAATAAATTAAAATTATATCTTCCACTTGAATATATTTTTTAAATATCCTCAAGGAGATGATCCCAATCTATACAAGTTTTGTTTGTTTGTTTCCTTTTTCCTTTTTTTTTGGGGGTCACGCAAATAAGACGAGTCCGCCGTTAACCCTAGTTAAGCCCCGCTATCCAACCCAAGCCGCGCCACTAGCCCGCGTCCCCCCCCCCCCCAAAAAAAAAAAAAAAAAAAAACAAAAGAAAAATCCTGAGCGCGTGATCTTCAAACAACCTTTCCTGCCAATCTGCCATCCTATTTCTCTCTCATGGAGCCTATCCTCTCTGCTTCTCTTTCTCTCTCCCCCAACCAATAACTCCTCTCTCTCTCTCTCTCTCTCTCTCTGTGTGGAGCTCAACACAGAAATTCATGGAGAAATCAATGGAGGACGACAAAGGCCAATTACTCAACAAGATAATCGGCACAATCACTGAAATCTCTTCAATTTCAGACTACAGACCCCCGATGAAGAAGCAGTACTGCAACTTAGCTCGAAGATTGAAGCTTCTAATCCCAATGTTTGAAGAAATCAAGGAGTCTGAGGAGCCTTTATCTGATGGAACTCTTCAATCTCTTGTTAATTTCAACGATTCTCTTCAACCTGCTCTCGATTTGCTCCTTTTTGGCTCCAATGGCAGCAAGATTTATCTGGTTCCGATCTCTCTCTATTTTTCTCTTTATCTTTTGTTTTCTGCTCTGTTTGATTCTTATTTTCTTATGATTTCTGCTCTTCAGATTTTTTGTTGCTTGATTGTGAAAGTTTAGGCTGCGAATTTGTCACTGATTGATGAATCTTTGCAATGTCTGAGAGAAATACATGGCGTGTACGTTACTATGTTTGTGAAATTTGGTTATGGCGGCGGATTTGTTTGAGCTTGAAGAGATCTGTCCTTTGTGCTGACAGTAGAAATTCGGAGGTTAATTTGGGGTTTGGGGGTAGTTTTAGAATCTGAGGTATTGATAATGATTGGAATTAAGTGCGCAATTAGTGAAAGGTAAAAGGTTGAATTAGTGGGTATATATATTGACCACCGATAACTTTATGCTATAAGTCTCCTCCCTTCTTTTACATTCACGGTGCGCCTTTTTGGTTTTTGTGGTGCTAAAAAATCTTGTTGGAGGAATTTGGTGGATTTGTGGAACTAATTAGTGATGCCTTTCACTATTTAAGCAGCGTATAATCCTTGTTTATTAGTGATTGGAGTCCATTGAGACCTTAAGGTGGTGAATTATGGACAATGTCGCGTGCTAATACTTGATGACATTATTGGATTTCTCAAAGTTGAAAGCTTGATCTGATTATAGCTCAAATTTATCTAAGGAGTAGCTCATAGTGGAACTCAGAGTATGCGCTATCTGAATTTGGATTGCTTTCATCACAGGCTATCATGTTACTTGTTAACATGTTGGATGTGAGGGGCATATTTACAATTGTTGTTTAAGTTTTATGCTTTTGTCATGGTGAGATTTGATTGTTCAGGTTTTTTGGCGGTCTTGGGTGTTAAATTAGAGATGGGATATAAGGATCCACTAGCTTTCCCATAACACTCAATGGTTGTGCCAGGAACTCAGTAATGTATCTATTCGGCGGAGAATAATCAGGCGATGTAGTAAAGCCATACACATTACTTTTTCAAAGATTTAGTGGTCGTAACGACCATGATAGATCATAGTTATTCTGAATTGCCTGGCGGAGATCATGGTACAACAATGTGGTTTGCTACTGTTACACGTTAACTTAGTGTGATTTAGACTTCCAGATCCAGATTCTTGTGGTTCAGGTTGCCTCAATAGAATGCAATGGTTGGAGGCTTGAACATTCATGATAACTATGTGATAATTGCTAATGCCTGGAGGCCAGAAAGTTTAAGTCTATATATTTGGTTATATTCCTTTCAATGCTCTAAAAGTTATGAGGTTCAGCCTTGTATCCAGCCTATATATTTCGTTTTGCATGTGAGTCACTTGGGGCATTTTTGTCCTTTCTTTCATAAATGGTTTTGCCGATAATATGACACTGCCCTGTCGATAACTTGATATACATGTGGTACACTGGGACATTTTAAACCTTCCTTTGATAGTATGATGTCTACTATTCTGTATATAACCCTTGCAATATTTCTGAGTGTGTCATTTTTACATTAACTACAGGCCCTTGAGAGAGAGCAGATTATGACTAAGTTTCATGAAGTAACATCTAAATTGGAGGAAGCTTTGGATGCAATCCCCTATGACACACTTGACATCTCTGATGAAGTCAAGGAACAGGTATAATTAGTTAACTTGATGATTTATTATGCTGCTTCTGCGGGATGAATCCATGGCTCACGAGGCGTGTGCTAATATAGTGCATACCTTTTTTTTTATCTGCCTTTCAAAAACGCTTTTGGCTCTCCAGTCTCTTGGAAAGAGTATCGTTGTTTTTAAGGTTTGGTTGCGTACATTTGAACTTCATTATATCCCACCTTGGCGGTGTTGGATCAACATAGGGGCTATTTGGTCTCTGCAACTCCCCTTCCTTCACCAGAAGAGGGCCAACTAAGGTTAGGCAAATGATGTTAAAACTTGCTCCTTCCAGGTTGAGCTTGTACTTGCTCAGTTCAGAAGAGCCAAGGGAAGGGCTGATGCCCCTGATGCTGAGCTAAATGAGGACCTCTTATCCCTGTACAGCAGCAATGATGCAGCTACAGATCCAACTATAGTGAAGAGAGTTGCTGAAAAGTTGCACCTGGTGACAATTGATGATTTGATGCAAGAGTCTGTGGCTCTTACGGAGATGGCTTCTTCAAGTGGTGGCTATCCTGATGAGAAAATAGAGAAGATGTGCAATCTATTGAAGAAAATTAAAGATTTTGTTCAGACTGAAAACCTGCTCTCTGGGTCTTCTGCCGAGGAGAAGAGTTGCTTGCCAAGTTGTAGTGGACAAGTATCTACTGACGCAAGTCATAAGTCTCTTGTTATTCCAGATGACTTTCGCTGCCCAATCTCATTGGAGCTTATGAAGGATCCAGTTATTGTGTCGACTGGGCAGGTACCAGTAGTTATTTTTACGTCAGCTTCAGCTATGTAATGCTAGGTTCATCCAGTAATCTTGTTTGTAATATCCTGTTACATTTTCCACTTTCAACCTCGATCTTCCATTTGGTTAATCTTTTAATTCACAATCCACCGTGAAAAAACTGCAAAACATGTAATTGCAAGGTTAAAATGAAATTAGTTATAGCTTCTACATGCCATAAGTATCTGAAAGAAGAGGAACACGTTTTTTTTTTGGGGGGGGGGGGAGGGGACCTTCGTGTGACCTGTCACTTGCCTGTTTAGTTGCAGTTGATGAGGTAAAATTAGGCCTCTTAGTACCTTGATAATGAATTGCATATGCCATTGACTAGAACATGATGATATTTTAGACACATGCTTCCTGCTTTTGTGATTCTCAGTTGTTGATACTTTTGTATGTTTCACAAGGTTCTGTTAAATTAATGTTTTCCAAACGGAAGCTTCCTGCTTCAGATTGTCTATGCTTGTCATATGACTGTTGTTCTAAGATGCCTCTCTTGCCTTTGTCCTCCTTCCATTTCTCCAATTTCTAAGTTCTTGATAGCCGAGTTTTCTCTTCTTCAGACTTATGAACGTTCGTGCATAGAGAAATGGATACAGGCAGGACACAACACATGCCCAAAGACACAGCAAACACTCCAAAGCACTTCCCTCACCCCTAACTATGCCCTGCGAAGCCTTATAGCCCAGTGGTGTGAAGCAAATGGGATTGAACCTCCCAAAAGACCAGAAAGATCTCGACAAGGGAAAACCTCATCTGCTTTCTCTCCTGCAGAACATTCGAAGATCGAGGAGCTCCTCTGCAAGCTTACCTCCACCAACCCCGAAGACTGTCGATTGGCAGCCGGTGAAATCCGTCTTCTTGCAAAGCGAAATGCCGATAATCGTGTAGCCATTGCAGAAGCTGGGGCGATCCCTCTTCTTGTGGACCTCCTCTCAACACCCGATTCACGCACCCAAGAGCATGCTGTGACTGCTCTTCTTAACCTGTCAATTTGTGATGATAACAAAGGAAGCATCATAAGCTCATCAGGGGCAGTGGCTGGCATAGTTCATGTGCTGAAAAAAGGTAGCATGGAAGCCCGAGAAAATGCAGCTGCCACCCTCTTTAGTCTATCGGTTGTGGATGAAAATAAGGTTACTATTGGTGCTTCAGGTGCGATTCCGCCTCTTGTAGTGTTGTTGAGCGAGGGAACACAGAGGGGAAAGAAAGATGCTGCCACTGCACTATTCAACCTATGCATTTACCAAGGAAATAAAGGCAAGGCAGTAAGAGCTGGGATTGTGCCAATATTAATGAGGTTATTGACTGAGCCTGGAGGTGGTATGCTCGATGAGGCACTGGCAATACTCGCTATACTTGCCAGCCACCCTGAAGGTAAAGCAGCCATTGGATCTGCCGATGCATTACCTGTTTTGGTAGACATGATTGCAAATGGATCACCCCGGAACAAAGAGAATGCAGCGGCGGTTTTGGTGCACCTGTGCTCCGGGGATCATAGCTATCTAGCCGCAGCCCAGGAGCTCGGGGTTACAGCCCCACTACACGAGATGGCCCAAAATGGCACCGAACGAGGAAAGCGAAAGGCTCAGCAGTTACTTGAGCGGATGAATCGATATGTCGAACAGCAAAAGCAGGCCCAGGCACAAGCCGAGGCTCAGGGACACACACCAACTGCTGCAGAGAGCTGAAAGACTTTACGGTTTTCATTTATTTTGTAATTTTTTAAATTACATTTTTCTTATTCAAGGGTAAGCGGACGGGTTTTGTGGACCACAGGGAGATGGAAGATCGCATTCCTGTAGGTGAACTCCATTATTTGAGGGATTGGGGTAATTTCTGGTGGGGTGAGGTGGGGGGACGATGCTCTGATGAGTTTGTGCTCTTCACAGGGCAGCAACAAGCAGCTCAAAGAAACGACTTGACATGTCAGATCAGCATGTCGACTCAAAGTGTAACATTTTTATCCATTCTGATTATCCTCAATTTTTATGGAAGGATACATTTTTCTGTAGTTTGATGGTACAATTTGCAGATAAGATTTCTCGTACCTTGTACTTTCGGTACGAATGGTTCAGTAGTTCAAATAGAAGAAGAGTTCGTATTGTTGGTAGTCTGGTACTTGAAAACCGCGCCATATGTTTGACTTGGTCAAAATAGTTGCTACACCTCCAAAGAGCTCTTTTTCCGCAAAAAGTTTTTGTCATCAAACACCCCTATAGTTTAGTTATGTAAGGTAGAGTCAACAAGACCTTCCATTTTTGCGTTTTAGTGGTGAAAATAATGGATCCGATTATTCGACCGCTCACTTTAGTGTATGTTAGTCTGATTTTGGCTGGTTTGTCACAATTTCAACTAGCTGCATTTGCTATACATACGAATGTCGCACGCGAAAGACTTGATGATGCCATTTTTATTAGTGGTTGTTTAGCTTTCCTCTAGCTAAGACTATGAAGACCAAAAACCGGAACACTTGTAATACCAAAAGGCAAGTAATAATCATCTTAAATACTACTAGCATAATTAGGCAGATATTAATTATTCCCTCTTCTATTTTTAGAGGTATCTTTGTGAAAATAACATGGCATGAAGGAAAAGGAAAGTGACATCGTCCCTAACCCAACACAAATTGAATTGGGGACCAAGTCTGCCCACGCCCATTTAGATTAGCCGTCACGCTTCTGACTCCATTTAATTCACAGGTGTTATAAATGGATGTATATAAGGAGGAATCGAACCCGGGAGCTAACATACATAGAGCCTCAATCTTAACCATTAGATTAAAACCTCATTGACATTGCCTTGGGTTTACTTAAATAGAGGAAAAATTATCTTTTCAGCCACAGGCCCCCCCCCAAAAAAAAAACAGAAAAAAAAAATAGAGGTGTGGTTAAACATTAGGGCAGTTCGGTAACAAGAACCAAACAAGATACCGGGTTTTATTAATGGACTGATTAATCAGGTAAGCTATCTTGAATTAACTCAGTTTTGATCTGTTTAAGTTTGACTACCCAAAAACCATACTTATAATATAAAAATGTTCTTGGGCAATTTTTTTTTTTTTTTTGGGAAAGAAAAACATATTATTACCTAGCATTTGTATCTTAATATGACCATTCTTTATAATGTTTGAGAAAAGAGGGATGCTTGAGGCCGATCGGTGTAATGTTGGTAATATCAGTTAAGAATGTAATTAGGGCATCATGGATGTTGCTAATTAGTTTGTTATGAAATATTGAACCTGTTTTTTGAAAAAGAAGAATTAGCGCGTACATATTAAAATACCTGCCAAATAAGTAGATTGTTAAGATAATCTAGAACGATCCTCGAATCAAATATATTAGCAAAGCAAATTACAAGCAAAAATGGTATAACATCAATTTTTTAGACTTAATAATGGTAAAAAGAACGTACCAAGCTAAACTAGGAGACAAATATGCATCATAAAGAGGAACGTAGCAAGCTAATTTGTTTAATATTGTACATAGAAGACAAGTAGAAATAATAATTAAGAGTAACAGAAAATGTTTGATTGATTAATCCATAAGCAACTTTTTCCCATGATATATCATCACTTATTAAATTTTGCAAGCTTTATGTCTCTATCCATCATACATGCCATTGAACAAAACAGGTGAAATGTGTGTGATGATGGAAGTTTGGTGGAATACATCAAGGAAAAGACCCGGTTTAGGGTCTGTTCTTTTCGTTGGTCTTTTTTAATTTATCAATTTCAACCAACTTTAACCTTTTTCAACTTTCTTTAACTCACTTCAATAAAAAATACCAACTTCAACCCACTTTCAACCTACTTCAACCAACTTTACCCTTTTACCGACCTTAATTTACCAACGAAAGAAACAGGCCCTTAGTGGGGGAAAGTATGGATCGGAGAACACAAACACGAATAGTTTATTAATCAAGCTAATTAGCTCAGTTGCAAGCAATAATTATAATGTGAGGTCTGATTGATTGTAATGTAATGCTATCAATGTCATAATACAATTATAATTACATAATTTGTGATAATAATAAATAGATGGTAATTATTATTTACAATATTCTCTTATAAGCATGCAAGATAATAAAATTCAATCATAAATTTATCGATATCTAATCAAATATTGCCTAAATTAAGGTCCATTACGATGACGAATTAATCTTGAATGTAAAATAGGCTCCGTTAAAATATATTAATTATATTATGACCCCCTGATGATGCAAGAGGAGTTTCTAATGTTTATGTGAGGTTTCATAATTGGCTTAGGTAACCAAATGCCACATTTGTCATGTCATTATTCCAGGCTTTTGTTGGATTACCACGTAGGGAAAAAACGTGAGGAATTAAGAAGTACACAATCTTATAACCTATGTATTTTCCAAGGATATCACAAAATTGGTTGCCCACTTTTTAATTATTATATTGTACATTTGTAGACCTTAAGAACCTATAATTTGTGTAACTATAGTATATGATGATCATTTGCCTGATAATGATAAATGTTTTGTGTCAAGATACGTCGTCTTAGTTTACCTTAAATTAATCGGTTATATAGTAATTTGGAATAATCGAAGTTTCAGTAAAAATTAACAAAATATCTGAAGTGATCTAACTTTGATGCATGACAAGCGTTCACAGCTTCAGGATTAATTCTTAATCTAAATCCAAACCTATTAAAAAAATTTTTTATTTGCATTATTATTATTTTTTTCCTTTCCTTTTTTAAAAATATATATTAAAATGTTCTGGCTTCAATTCAATATTATTATTGCATCAATTTTTTAAAAAAATAATATACATAACAAAAGATTGTGATAAAACATTTACAATTCATCTCACATCATTGCAATATTGACAGTAATAATACAGATAATAGCAAATAGATATTTATTTTTTTGATTATTACCTTTTCTTTGAACATAAATATGAGTATGAATATTGATTATTAAATATTAGATACAATATATATAAATAAGATAATACTACTTGTCCAAATTACAACCAAAAAGTACTAAATTGTTTTCAATTTCGAGAGCAGAATAGCCTAAATGGTCGTCATCCCATTCTTTTAATTGTATTTGCTAGTATTCTTATTAATAGGCGAAATTATTCTCTATAAGATGCATGCATATATGATATTTATTTTTGAAAAATAAATGTATAATGGTTTGTATGTCTTAGTTAGCTTAAAAAGTCGATCATTCAATTATGCTTAAACAATTATTGAACTTTTTACTATAAAAAGTCCAAAATTTTACAGAAGGTTGCTAGAGTTTTTATTGTAATCCACATATATAGTTATTATAATAGTAAAAACTAAAAAGCTTCATAACCATCAATGAATCAACGGGTACAAATCAAACCCTAATATGATCAATCATATCTACAAGATCTGTTAATTTTCTATGTATTTGTTTGTACGATTGTGTGGGAGTTTTAATTTATTTCGTTTTTAACTGAATTCTTGTGCTTTTTATTGGTGTTTCTATAGAATAGATTCTCTCTGTGTCCACAGTTGCAGCCAATACTTCAAAGAGTGATTCTTTGTGTCAGTGAAATTCCTTCGATCTCTACAACAACAACAACAACTCCCAGTGTGGGTCCCGCTTTCGCGGGGTCTGGGGAGATCCAGCTGTAGGCAACCTTACCTCTACCGGCATTCCTACCCGTAGAGAGGCTGATTCCAAGAGACTAATCTCTATAGAACAAATATGCTTTATGAAAAAAGTATGATGGAACTTGAATCTCTTCCTCATATATTGTGTTAATGGAAAAATAGCAATTTGAGAGATAAGTTAAGTGTTCATTCATGTACACACCTATAAGATTATATTTATTTTATTCGGAAGTCTATTATGGTTGAATTGCTACATATACATATATATATAAAAAAAAATTCTTAAAGAGAACTTACAATAGGTGTAAACTTAATTCTAACATAAATTTTGGCACAATCGCCATCAAAATATAATATCCAAAGTGAGAGCTGTTGCTAAATAATAATTACGAAAGTTGAGGAGATACATACATGGAAATGTTTCCTACTAATTATCTATAGGAAAAGGCCAAATTTCTTATCCCAATATACTTCTTAAGTATCTTGTTATAACTTTATCTATAAATTTAAAATTACGCGTATAATAACTTTCCTTAATTATCTATAGTAAAATTATGCATTTAAGAAGTGTTTTACTACACGTTATTTATCTTCAGCCTTATCTAAATTTGGAGATAAGAGCAAGATATCAAACTATATGATCCAAATCCAAACATGTGAAAGCAGGATGAAGTGCCACTTATAACAACTAGCTAGTATAGACCCGTGCTATGCACGAAGTATTTAAATTTAAGATATATTTTTTTAAAAATAAATTAAAAATTTTAAAACCAATGATAAAGACTCTTATGTTGTACATGTGTAGAAATTAATATTGTATACTAATCAATATTTATCAAATTTATCCTTATAGAAAGTCAGGCGCTTATTATATTTTAATTTAAGCTTTTCAAAATTAAATTTTTACTTAACATTGAAGAATATATTTCTTTGCATTGAATTCGGATTATAAACGCCAGATAGGAAATCAATATTTTTCAAATTTGTCCTTTTTTGAAAAACAAAATATATCAGTTATTAAAAATTGATTAAATGTAGAATATGCTTGCTCATTTCAACACCAAAACATGTAAAATATTGATGCTCATTTCAACAACAAAACATATTAAATATTGTTGCTCATTTTAACACCATA
>JAKOGI010000205.1:437500-455000 GCA_029747015.1 Carnegiea gigantea
TTCGATGTTGATTTTAAATCATTTAAAATGTTACCTTTAGTCAAAACAAGACATCTAAAAGGTATCTATGTCTTACTATAAGACATTTATCATCATCCTTATTTTTTGACACTATTGTATTACCCAGTATTAACTTGGTGGCAGAGAAATAAAAATTTAGTTATCTCGCATAAAGTAAAGATATGATCTATGTCACAATAAGATGGCAAGATCTGTAGCAATAATAACAACGACTACTTTTAGTGCAGACCTCATTTTTATCAGATTTAGAAAGACTCAGATGTAGATAGTCTTATTTCTATGCACATGCTATACACATAGAGAGACAAGATGGCAAAATCTGTGTTAGATACAAAAAGCAAAAGCTATATACATAGCAATGTCAGCAAAGATGTTTGGAACTGAATTAGGAGAAGAAGAAGAAGATGGAAGAATCAATGTTTCACGCCTACCCATGACTCCAAAACTCGTATATGTTCATCATATCATAGATTTCTGAGCCCTAATTATTTCGTTCTCTCTCCGCCCCCCCAAAAAACCCTAACTTAATTTCACTTTTTCTCAATATTCATTCATTCATTCATTCATTCATTATATTCATTCATATATACTGCATCGAATTCATAATTCAGCAACAACAATACTGCACTTTATTTTCTCTGCATGCGATGCTCTTTTTCTGAGCTTTTCTCTAACCATTTGCATTATTCCCCCATTTTTTTCATCCAATTTTAACCTTTTTTTTTTGGGCTTTCTTTCCTCATAGTAAGAGTGCTGCCTTGGTCCTCGTAAAAGCAAGGCAAAATCCAAGATTCCTCTAAGTCCTTTTTAGACCATGGACTACCCTTAATATTTATGTATGACTAGCTTGGATCTTATGCTTTCGATCTCCAACTATAGTAATTTAGTGTGGATCTCGAAGAGCCTCTTTGACAAAATATTTAAGTTGGTAGTCGAAAGTTTAGAGATAGATTTTGTATTTGAATACGATCTCCATGCGAATCCCTTTTTAGGCCCCGTTCTTTTTATTGTTCAATTCTAAAATACCAACCTCAACCTACTTCAACCCACTTCAGCCTACTTCAACTCACTTCAACCCACTTTCATTATTTTAACCAAGTTTAATTTATCACATAAAAAAAATTCAACCCACTTCAACCTAGTTACTTCAACCGATCTCAACCTACTTCAACCTATTTCAACCCATTTCACTCATTTACTAACCCCTATTTACCAACAAAAAGAATAGGCCCTTAGTGTAATCTTGCACAAAAGATCAATATTTTGGAGAGTTAAAATTTGAATTTGAAACTTCTTATTCCAAAAAATTCTGATATTATATCAATGAATTAATCCAATCAAAAATTTAAACTAATGAATGAAAGATTATGAACAAGATTTATGGTGTAGAACGAGAGATAATTTGTTGAAAGTGAAGGGATTGGCATTACTCTTGTTTAATGCATCCACTTTGTCTTCGGTGCGCGAGTGCATCAATTCTTACATTAAATATGTTAAGATATACTGTGAATTGTTAATTATTGCTATGCAATGGGTGTCAAGCATGCATTAAGGGGGGAAAAATTCACATTAGAAATGTGATATGATATGATTATGTAATAATTATTTGTCTCAAATATGTGTGTTAAGTTGTACATATTTAAGAAAAATAACAATAATTAATATCACGAAGTTTGAAAAAGAAGGGAAGGAATGAAGAAATCAGAGCCTGATGAAGGCCCAGGCAATCATATACATGAAGACTTAATGATGAAGGATACGCCCTGTCCTTGACCCATAATTACTCCTCCTAGTCCTAGCTAATTCCGTAATCTATGCTAGATAAAATCTTTAATTATAAAAGTTATTATCAAAAGCTTGAATTCAAATTCCGACCATATAATCTTTACGCATCTTTCAATTCGTGCAAACAAAAGAAGATGTACAACTAGTCCTAGCTATATAAATGAACCATGGGTCAAGCCATCACGGAGGGATGTAGGAAGACAGCAACAACGATAATGATAACAACAATAACACCTTTAGTGGGGATTATGCTTCAGTGCAGTTCACAGAGATCTAGATGCAGGTAGTTTAATGTACGCACATCCCATCGTATATGGACCCATAAAAAAAGAAATAATTTAAGGAGATTAATTAGTTTGCATGGTTTTGAGTGGGATTATGGCATCTCTCTCAGCTAGATTTAACCTGAGCATGATCTTCTTCGACTTTCACACTCATCACTAACACCCAGCAAAACAGACAAGTAGTACGTGTTTGGCTGAGGAGATCATTTAACTTCATCATAACCAAATCATGACACTTCTGTCCTGCATGTTAATCCTAACGCCCGTACACAATCATATCTTGTTGCCTGGCTACGACGTACCATTCTCTCTCTTCCTCTACAGCTGTGGAAAAATCCCCTTTGAACCATGTGACTCTATCGATCTGTCTTCCTGGGTTTTTGAATTTATCAGAAGGGGAGAAACTCTTCTGTCCTTTTTTCTTTTCTTTGATAATTCAACTGTATCAGCCTTCAAAGGCGGGAGTTGATGAACACAGCTAATATTGATCCGCTGAAAGATCTGTTCGCACAGTTCGTAGCCATCGTTCGAGGAAAGAACTTGTATTTGAAAGAAAGCAATGAACCAAAGCCAAAGTTCAACGTTAATTAGCTCAAATGGGTATTTTTAACATCGTATTACTCCTAGCTTAGCCACATTTGCATTGAAGTAGAAGACGATGACGACGACGATGATGAAGAAAAGAGGAGGAGGAGGAGGAGACGGACAAGTTGAAATTAAGAGTTTTTGAAGGGCTTACTTCAAAACTCATACACACCCCACAATCAAGTTACAAGTACATCCATGAAAACTAAGAAAGCGAGGAAATTAAGAGCTTAATTAAATAAAGAGTATAGGGAACGTAACACTAACTTGGACAAGTACTCTAGTGAGGACTCTTCGTACAATCAAGGATGCTTGATCTCAACCCAAGCTAGCTAGTTAGAAAACATGTCCTCAAATTCTTCGATCCATCGATTCGCCCATGCTTAATTAGCTCAAGTGATCAACCCTTCCCGTACTTGAGTTAAGGCTTCCGTAGAAAGATAAATGACTAACCTTTAGGCACAGAAGTGTAGAATCGAGTCCCCAGCTAGTCATACTAGATTATATCGATGAATTTGCTACTAGAACATACATAACTGATCATCAGCTGACTAGATTCGAATTCATTTTTCACATAAGATGGCTCGTCGTAGTTGTTGAAGAAGAATTCAATCCTGAAAGATGTGTGGCATTACTCCACATATTGTGAGTGTTACTCCCACCCCAAAATTGATTACTATTCACTGTGGATGAAGTCACATTCATCTCTGACGACGTCGTTCCATTCATCCCCATGAGCAGTCCCTTGTCGATTCGTAAACCAGACCCTTGACCATCCTCCATCTTCACACCCATCATACTACTCATGCTCGTCAATGATGCCATGCTACCCTTTCCGACTCCTTGATCATCATCATCCCCACCAACGACGACGTTTTGGAAGGAAGTCGACGATGAGCCCGGGATCTCAAACCCCCCCAAGAAGCTGGGAAAATTAGGCACTTGATGATAATGGTGATCTAGTTGATCAAGTAGAACTGGGTTCGTTGTAGAACCAGCAAAGGTTAACCCAAGGTTGCCCATCCCTAGCTGGGCTATGTTTTGAAGGGACGCCATGAACCCCCCGGAGGCGATCCCCCCCATGGAGGCCCCCATGGTGGAGAGAGAAGACGACGATGACTTTGTGGTGGTGGTGGTGGCGGCCGCAGTGGAGGAGGAGGACTTGCTACTTCCTGAAGATCTCTTGTTCCTCCTACAGCCGCCGCCAACAGGGACGTTCCGAAGAGCCCCGCCACGTGTCCAGTATCGGCGGCACGTCTTGCAGAAGTGACGTGGCTGAGAGAGGCTGTAGTTGTTGAAGTAACAGAACTTGGTGTTGGTTGACTCACAACGCGGGCACTTCAGTGGGGCCTCTGGTGGTGGGATCTTCGCCAGCCTCGCTCGCTCCGCCATCGAGTTCGGCCGGACTGGTGGTGCTCCACCACCACCACCTAAGCCCACCTGATGATGTGGCAGCGGCGGTTGTGGTAGGGGTGGTGGTGGTGGAATAATATTACTAAGTTGTTGGTGTTGATTAATTGCATGATTTCCCGTACCATTTGCTTGGAGCTCCTGATTTTGGTGCTGCAATTTAATTCACCACAAAATTTAAAAAAACGAGGCATATATTAGCACTACCCACCAAAAAAAAAAAGTTAAAAACTTTGTGAGAGTATATTCAAGAAGATGAAATTAAAGCTACAGGCAGAATATATAAATATAGGGGAAGAATAATAATCTGGGTTAGCTTTATTTTTGCAAAATTCTTAAAAAAAGAAGCTAATAGAAAGAATAAAGATGAAGAGAGGGAGGGGGGGGGGAAGAAAAAACCAAACCTGTTGCCAATTGGGAGGATCTAAGTAGAGGGGAACTGATGAGAAAACCATGGTTCTCTTTTATTTAGGTTTTAGCTGGAATTTTCTTTTGGATGCTTTCTTTCTTTCTCTCTTTTTTGAGGTTCTTTCTTTCTTTTATAAAAGGTTTTGATATGGAGGGAGGAAGAGCTAGCTAAGGTTCAGTGGGTACTTAACTTTGGGGATATGGTGGAGAATCAAAGTGATGAGAAGATAATTGATCAGATAACACCACCACCACAACCAAACTGATGAGAAGATCAATTTGATCGAGAGAGAGAGAGAGAGAGAGAGAGAGAGAGAGAGAGAGAGAGAGAGAGAGAGAGGGAAGATAGAAAGGGAGAGGAGGGGATGAGAGATTGAAAAGAAAGAGAGTGAAGGAAAGCTAAATTATAAGCCAAATTAAGACAGAGAAAGGGTTTTCTGGGTCTGTGTTTTTGCCCCTTTTTATTCTCCCTCTCTCTATGTATATCTTTCTTTTTGTTTTATTATAAAATAGAAATTAGGGTTTTTATTTCCCATCTGGGAAAAATGTACTCATAATCTAAACATTTTCAGAATATTTTTTCACAAGTCCTTAGAAGTTAGTCTGTCTACTTGCAAGAATCTAATTATAGTGATTATATTATCTACATCTGAATCTTCTTGAATTCCAATGCAGTAGAGCCTACTTTGAGAGTTGTTGTTATTGTATTTTCCTTTTTTACTCACCCTCTCTCTATGTGTATACATCTCTTTCCTATTGTTTTATTATAAAATAGAAATTAGGGTTTTCATTTCCCATTCTTCCTTTTTTTAGATTTTCCTCCTTTTTTAATAGAAAGGATATGATAGTGCAGTAGTGGGGGTGAGTTCCTTAACCCTGAAGTATATGCTGTAGTGATGCTTTGAACTGTCAACACATGCAACAGTACTATACAGTATGCTGCTGATGAGCTTAAAGAAGAAAGCGTTGTGTTGTGGTGGCCAAGCTGGGGGTCTCAGTCTCTAATTCAATTCAATTCAATTCAATTCCATGCATGCAGGTAATAAAGAGAGAGAGAGAAAGTTAGAGAGATAAACTCTGCTGTTAAGAAAAAGAGACTAGATTATGATCATGATTAGTGTCTGGAAGTGTCCCCCATTGCCTACTACTGGTGGGTTCATCTCATCACGTACTCAAGATGCTAAAAAAGCAGATAAAGAAATTAATATGGCTTGTCAATAATGCTCCGATACTTTCGTCTAAGTACTATTCAGATAGAAATTCTACACAACAACGCCTCTCAGTATATGATTGACTTTTGTGAGATATGAAGAGATTCAGACGTAAACAACTTTATCTATACAGACATTTCTGTTAGTAAGGATCGAAAGTAAGGTGTGTGTGTGTTTCAATGCTGCAAAGCTCTATACATTTTGTGACCTCAGACCCCACAATGCAGAAGACACAATTGAGCTTTACAAATTAAAGCAAACAAGGGTTCAAATTAAAGGGCAAAGTGAAAAAGTAAGGAAGAATTGGAAGTTGAATACGAACAAAAATAACCCTTAAATTTTTCCAAAGTTTTGAACGAATGAATGAATGAATGAACTTACTTGAAAGAATCAACATTTTTTTCCCCACAGAGGGTATAATATAGAGAATATATATTAATCATAGACAAAGTCTTTAGTACCATGCATAGAATAGCGGCAGCATTGGATTCGCTGCTGACTGCATATCAACTTCAATTTTATTGGGTTTTGAACTAACCATCTTTAATTATTAGTTAGTGATATACATACATGGCTAATGTTTTTTTTTTTTTTTTTTTTGGTTTTGGTTGATGAAAAGTGATATAGTTAATTAATTAGACACTATATAAATTTACATGGTCAAAAAGAAAAATAGCGTGTGCTTTGTTCATTTCTGATTGTGTTTGGGCATAGTATATTGTGAATATGATAGCATTAGACTTCTATCTTCCCTAGTCATCTACATGTAATAGAATTAGTAACTTGTGTGACAAGTCATGCACCTGAGGGTTAGCCATGCGCCTATCCCGATCATGTATAAATACACCTTTAGTTTCTTCAATGAAAGCCACTTAAAGCAATAGAAAATCAATGAGTTTATGATCAATGTTGAATTCTCAAACACATATTTACTTTATTAGTGAATAGCATAAATTATACTAGACATATCTAAGGTTTTCGTTTTTCATGATTAGTATTCCAAGAGATAGTAATTCAGTGACATAATACTATGGATCTGTTCTTTTCTTTGGAAAATATGTGTTAGCAAATGAATAAAGTTAATTGAGATTGATAGAAGTGGATTGAATTAGGTTTTTTTTTGGGGGGTTAAAGTAAGTTGAATTGGGTTAAAGTAGGTTGAAGTGGGTTAATTTTTTTTTTTTTTTGGGTATGATAGATAGAAGTTGGTTGAAATAGTAGAAAGTGGGTTGAAATAGGTTGAAGTTAGTGGAAGTTGGCTGAAGTAAATATTTTTTTATTGAAATTGGTGAAGTAGGTTGAAGTCGATTGAGGTTGGTAAATTTAAATTTACCAACCAAAAAAACAGGCCTACGTAAGTTTTTTTCATCATTCATCTCAAAATTTTTTTTTATGATTAATCTTCTAAGACATATTGACGTAGTAACATATATAATGCTAATCTTATATGTATTTATCAATGCATACGACAATTTTCTCTCACATTAGATAGTCTCAGCCTTTTTTTTTCCTTGCAATTCTTTCTTAGCTTTTTTATACCAAAATTAGCTCCATAACAAGTTGATATGTTAATGTAATATAGTATATCTATGATTTCACAATTGACAATAGTTGACAAGTTAAATTTGGACTAATAGTTTCAAGTTATAAGTTATACATGTCTTATGAGTACATATAAATTAACATATTATCTTATCTAAACAGTCACTCATGAGTTAAAGATCGATCGATATGGGTTAATTGGTTGATAAACTTTTTTCAAAAATTACATTGATTTTATTCTAAAATTAATTATCTTGAGATTCATATGATGCTGCCTAGACCACAATTTACCTGAAAATTAAAAAATAAACAAATAAAATCCACAAGAGTAAATTGGTGTGGGAATTGTTTACTTAGCTACGAAACCTCCATAACATAAAAGTTATTGTGTAAAATAAATTTGCTTCCTTCCAAAGGGATCGATCCAACATACCAATGTAGCAACCTTTTTTTTTTAAATTTTTAGGGTGGGGGTGTTTGGGCTGATAAGGAATGTTCCTTAGGCATGTAGAAAATGGATGACTTCATTCTTTTTGTTTCCTTAGCTTCATTGCCCCCTTTTCACTTTTTACTGGATATACTAATAAATCTTTATGCTGCCTTTAAATATTAATCTCATTTATGGTACATTTATTAGAACTATGATTCAATTCAAGGTGCATCAAAGTATCAAATCTTCACCAATACCTAGTAGTGTGAATCCCATTATACTAGAATCGGAGAGATTTTAATTAAACATAGGTGAAGCACGATCTTATATATCCAAATGAACAGAAGAGTACAATATAACAACAACTTTCAGTTTGGGTCTCACTATTGTAACCAGATATAGATAGTCCTACACTTATGAGCACTTGCTGCAGCCAGATGTGGATAGTCTTACATTTATCGATGTTCTTTTACATAGAAGTAAATTTGTCGCTAATTAGTTGGCTAATCATATATATATATATATATATATATATATATATATATGTATATATATATATATATATATATATATATTAAAAGTTGGATTGAACTCATGTATGAGCAACATGTAGAATGCCATATCGGATGTCATCTAGGGTGCCACATAGGATAGGAATACTATGTAGGATAGTAAGATAAAAGACTTCTATCATGTAATTAATATGGATGCAGGTTATCGATACAATTTTAATTAAATTTAATGTTAACTTTTCTCATATATGTTATAACTAATTAGTAATTGAATTTTATCTTAAAAAATTTAAATATAGACCAAAAAAATGATTTAGATGTTACCCAAGAAAAAAATTGGAGTATGCTAGACATTATTCTTGAGGTAAGTATATATTGGACATCTAAATCTAAATATATTTATTTTTGTATATTTATTTTTGACTGAATATATCATGAGTTTATACTTGAATGTTGATTGAGCTACTTATTTCATATATTGTAAAGCTTAATTACTTAAGTATGCCAAATAATTAGATTTAAATAATATAAAATACAGTAAGACCTTAATGTGATTGTGAATTTTACTTGCAACCACTTTAAATTGGTACAATACTTAGTTTCTTTTCACATTTGTAACTTACATTCATGATATCAAAAAAAAGTTTCAAGATTTATTCCATTTATATTTCACTTGAGATTATATTTTGCGCTCAAAAATCGCATAGTATAATTAGTTTTTTTAGCAAATTCAAATTCAAATTTAATAGGTAAATTAATTTATAAGAGTTGTTTGTCTACATTCCCACAATAGACCATAATTGATTTCATAAATTAGTAATACTCCCCTTCCCCTCCCCCCTCCCAAAAAAAAGAACGTTAAAAGTTTTCCTAAATTCAAATTGTAGTAAAATTTCTTCATCTGCTACTATCTCTCTTTCTTCTTTTTTTAATTTTTTAAATTTTTCTTTCTTGGCTTTTTTTAATATAAATAATTATACACCAAAGAGATAAGATTAAGGAAAGACTTATCTATCTTTTTCGTACTACTGTCAACAATTTTCCTATGCTGTAATTTGTTGATCATGAGAATAATTAATCAAAATTTATTTTTATTCAAACCATGTGCCAAATAATAAGAAGGACTATCATCACTATTAAATAATGTTAAAGGTGCCGTTATATTATTGGAATAATTTGCAATGGACATATGAAGTAAGTGCATGTATAATAAATACAATTAAACTAATAGAAATCTCTATAGAAAAAAAAAACAAACAAAACTTTTGTGATAATTATTAGTTTTAATTGGCATACATGGCCCTATGAATTTGACATTTGATTTCACATGTGCTAACATATATTTTGCTAATTTATTCTTATTAGTAAATTACCTTATTATTTCATTTGAATGTCCATCTTTAATATTATATGACCTTTGCTAAATTACGTCATTGTTTCATTTTAATGCCTACCTTTAATTTATATTATATATTATTTCCTAAATTTAATTACCTCATTATCTTAACAATTCCTCATTTTACTTTAGAGTTTATCTTAATTTGCAATTAGTATAAATAGGGACTTAATTTTGTAGTATCTCTTCTAAGATTGTGTCATTATTTGATCAAAAAGAAAATGTGTCCCCATGTAATTCTTAGTTGTGCAAAGATGCAAAATGAGTCTTAACAAGTATTGGTTGACTAAAACGAATGAATCTTATTCTCTTCTCGATCAACGTCAGAATGAAAGTTGTAATCCTTAAAATTATTTTGTACTCATCTGCGACAAAGTGGTCATTTGTCTTAAAAAGAAGGTAATTTACTATTCATGTTTACTATGCAATGTCTATAAATAAAAGTCAAGGGCAATCACTGAAATATATAGGAATTTACCTTCCAAATCAGTACAGTCATGGACAACTGATGTGTAGCATTACGGATGACTTCACCAGAGGGTTTAAAGTTTATCATTAAACATAACAATTAACACTATGAACGACACACAAGAAACACTATCTACAGAGAAGTGTTTAACAACTTACCAATGGTATATATGCACTTAAAATAATTTCACTACTACAAATTATCCTTAAAAAAAACAAATTGACACTTTACATCTTTTAGTGTTAGTAGACTCCTACAAAATGTTAGTTCTAATTATATAAAGACCATGATATATTATAATTCTTAGAATTAAATATAATCAAAGATTAAAATAATAACAATTAATAAATTTCTCCAATATTATACAGGCAATTTCAGGTAGATGAAATATAGAAGAAGTCTACAATTGAAATACCTCTCTGTAGGTAAGTATAAATCAATACAAAAATATTATCTTATATTTTTTAATAAATGTATAAACATGTAAAAAAATCATTACATACATTTAACAATACATCATTGATGACAAGTAGTTGGGAACGAATGAAAAATCAAAACCTAATTTAGGTAGTGTTTGGTTTAGGGAAAAATGATTTTCCTGGAAAATAGTTTTTCAGTTTTTCGTTATTTGGTACAATAAAGGATGGAAAACTATTTTTCATGAAGAATAATTTTGCCCCCAATGGAGGAAATGATTTCCTTTTTGAGAACATAGAAAGTTGATTTTCTTCCTTCAACTCTTTAATGATATGGTCAACTGAAATTTAGGTGCAAAATTTGATTTCAAAGTCTAGATCAAAACTTAACTATCCGATCGAAAATATTAAAATAAACTCAAATCTAAATTTTCAGTTCAAATTTCTTTTATTTGATCGACATTTATCTCCACCACGACAACTTGATCGAGTTTTTTTGCTACTAAAACAATTCAGTCGACTCGCCATTAAAACAGTTTCAACGGTTTGGATCGAAACTTGATCATCAGACAGAAAATATGAAAACAGGCTCAAATTCAGATTTTGAACTTAATATTCTTTTATTTAGTCAATATTTTTTTTCCACAACAGCAATTCAATTGATATTTTTTGCCCCTTAAACAATGCAACCAATGTTTTTCACCACTAGAACAATTTCAATAGTTTGAATTGAAACTTGATCATCTAATAGGAAATATTAAAATAAGATCAAATTCAGATTTTTAAGCACGACATTTCTTCATCTAGTCAAAATTTTTATCCACCATGACAATTCAATTGATATTTTTCGATACTTAAATAATTCAGTTGATGTTTTTCGTCACTACAATAATTAAATGGTTTAAAATAAAACTTGATTATTCAAAAGAAAGTATTAAAAAAAATTCAAATATGAATTTTAAGTTTAAGATTCCTTCATTTGATCAACATTTATCTCAACTATAACTATTCAGTCAATATTTTTTACCATTTAAATAATTCAGTTGATGTTTTCCTCTTTTCTATAAAACATGATATATACCAAAAAACGAAAAATGTGACATGAAAATCAATTTTCCTTGGAAAAATATTTTTCGCATAAATGATTTCCCGGGAAAACCAATTTTCTTCCAACCAAACACTACCTTGGTATAAGATATGTTACTTTTGCAGGTTACTTAATCTGAAAACGAAAGTTGGTGATTAATAGACAATGAAGATGGCAAATCTAACGTGTTATTGAATATTTTATATCAGAATTACTTTTCACACGTTACATTTCACACTACCATATGATATATTTTTAAAAATAAAGTCCAAGTTTAAAAAAGACTTTATTAAATTACTAAAAATACTATGGTTTTCTTTTGCTCATTTGCTCCCACTGTCCATATGGTTATTTCATAAAATCATTTTAAACTTTAAAAAAAATAATGCAGTGTCAAACCACATAATATCTTGAAACAAAAAAAAATAAAAACTTCTTAACTAATGGGATTAAAAAAGATAGACTGCATATAAAATATTCACGTACATATAATTCAAGTGACTTTATATGAAATAAAGTTAGGAAAAAAGTGTTATCATCAAGTCCATAGAACTCAATATAGTATAACACCACCAACAACATATACAATAAGATAATAATATTTATCAGTTGAGAAGTGATAGCCATCGTGTAATATACGGATAAAAAACTAGTTAAGGTTAATTACTGCACTAGTCACCATGCATGGTTCATTGGACCCCTTCATGGATGAGATGATGACGTTAAAGTTTAAAACACGTACAGGGTGAAATATAAAGAAAAAGAAGGTACACGAAGATGCCGATATGTAGCTATCAATGCATATGCATAGTCCAGCACTTCAGCCTTTTCCACTTATCATTGCAAAGATATACACGAATCTCAATCATTCATCCACTATTAGATGTATATCTTTGCTCAATTCATATTGTGATTTAATTAGATTACATTTTCTATAATTTCTTTTTAAATTTAGGATGTCTTTGGTAGGGTTAAAAATTATTTTTCTAGACAATAATTTTCCATGGAAAATGATTTTTCATGTAAAATAATTTTCAGCTCATATTTTCAGTTGTTTAGTAAAAAGAAAAATGAACTTTCTGGATAATAAGTTTGATTAACAAAAAATGAACAAAAAAATTAAAAATAATTTCCCTTAATCTTCAAATCATATGTGGAGGAAATAGACACAGAACAAAGAAAGAGTATGAGAGCCCAAGAAACGTAAAATCAACTTACGCTCTATTCAAAGTAAAAATACTTTCCTTCATTTTGGAAAATAATTTTCCCCTGAAAACAAATTTTTTCCCTTATTTTACCAAATATCGTAAAATGGGAAAATTATTTCTCAGAAAATTGATTTTCATCCCTGTAGATCATATTAATTTACAAAATTCATGATATGTTCAAAAATTTCAAGACACTTTCTAGTGAATTCAAATCTTTGCTGAAGATTTTAAAATTATACTTAAAAATTTAAGGGAACATTACAAGTTTTCTATTAGAGTATAAAACCATATTCTTGAGTCTTCAATCATTAGCTTATGCTTTTGATTAAGATGGTCTTTGAACATTCTCAAATAGATTCTGGCAAGCTAATGAGAGCTAATTATCATAACTACGTAGTGAAAGGTACAATTATAAATTAACCATGGCTAAGTTCAAGTTAATTCCAAAAAGTGGTCAAAGTTTTTTTTTTTTTTTTTTTTCCAGATGTTGTGACAAAGCTCAACAGTTTATTACTTTTAGGACAAAGCAAAAGCGTTAGTTGGATTCTTAGAAATAATTTATTTTTGCAATAATGGTGAAATTTATATGTAGCTACGTACGTAAATTATATCACCTCAAAAAATATAGATATATTCGATATATGATATAATAAATTTATTGTTGCAAGATACTTTTTAAGTGATTTTCTTTACGCAAATGTCTTATTATTATATATTACTTTAAAAGGATTTTATAATTAAATAGTGATCAAAAGGGTGTTATAATTACCTTTTTATCTTTATTTTTTTACAACTATAAAACTCACGTGTAATACTTCTTTACTAATAAAGTAGATCCAATTAGAGCGTCCCTAACTACTTCACAATGACAAAATTATAAGTACAAATTATGTAGTTAATAGTTTTCAACAAAATATTAATTAATCAGCCAAAAGCATATATAATTTCCAGTTTTTGCGTAATAATGGGTACACTCACTACACTAACTTAAGATTACCTTGATCCTTAAAAAAGCCCTAGTGTTTGATTATTACTGATTTTTATACAGTTACACACAAATATAATAATCAAATGTTGACAATGATTTTAGCTATTTTAATTATTAGGTGAAATAGCAGAAAACGACATAAGGTTTTATGTGATATCCAAATCAATAGTCACTGAAATAAAAACAGGACTTTAGAAAATTCAAACCATGCATGTACATAGACCGTGTTTTTTTTTAAAAAATAGGTGTTGATATCATGGAGGGCGTTATAAGAGACAAAAATATCGTTATCTTAGCATTTGTAAATTTGATAAACCTTTATGTATTCCTTCTTTCTCCAAACTATACGTCCATTTTCAGAAGGGAACTAAGTCGGCTCAAATTTGCCAATGCCGCATAATCGTTTGAGAGTGCGTGTAATAGTTGTAAAATTTTTACATCATACTTTTATATTCGCGATAATCACACAATTAGCTAGTATGTGTAAATATTTTTGTATGATATATATTTGAGTACGTTTCGACATGAAGCATATATATCACTATAGAGAAAATAAGTCAACATGCTTTAAAATTATAATACAAAAATTGCATTTATATTTGAGTTTCGATGTGAATAATGCATGAAAATAGTCAAATTGTAGGTGACGAAAGAATTTCAACTATTTCATCCATAAGTTTATTCAGGACAACTTGATTGCTATCATCATACAATTAAATATTAGATTGAATTTAATTCCGAATATTTAATTCAAATAGGATTTTATTTTTAGGGTTCTATTCAACTTTGTTGAAAAATTTTATTATTTTTTAAATTTACTTATAGAAATGTGAAACTAATGCTAATATCAATAAGATGCAAGCAGCAAGAAGCCATAAGAAATAACAAGCAATATGCAGAAGCCGAAACCAACAGTCTGTAGCCTGTAGGGAAGGGTATTAATTGTACACAAAATTACAGTGATAATGATAATTGCATTTGTACATGTACGTAGGGAAAGACCAAGATCACGTAAAAAAGATTAGAGAGGAGGCGAGTCGCATCAATCAAGATCAAGAGATGCCAATGGTCGGCAAAATCATGGCGCCTACCTTAGCAAAGATATACCCGTACCTCTCTAGCTAGCTGCTCAATGTTGATGGCCCCTCCCATATTTTCAAGGGTTATTCTTGTGGATCCCACCTTTTTTTCTAACGTTTTCTTTTTCTTTTCTGAATGTGCTAAATCAGAGATAAAGAGCCAACCTCTTTTGGTTGCTTAGCCTTGTCCATTTGCACGAGGTCAGCTACCCATTATATAATAATTTAAAATAATAATAATAATAATAGTAATAATAATAATAATGGTAGATTTAGAGCTGGCAACACACAAATACACGATGCGTATTAGCCATCATTCTCTAAATAACAACAATAACTTTCATTTTGGGTTTTATTTTAGGAAAATTTGGAGATATTTAAGCAGCTTTACCTTTACAAACATGACTGCCTATAGAGAATATATATATATATATATATATATATATATATATATATATATATATATGCTCTGATCTTGGTTGGTAGATATTCTTTTTCCTTTTTTTTATTTTTCTTTTACAAAAGGCATTGACATTTATAACTATATACATAAGGGGTTTAATATATGGATAATTTCTTGTGCTAGTTTGTAAGATGACCTATTTTTCAAACACCTATGTACTGTAATAAGGAAGAATATATATATATATATATATATATATATATATATATATATATCCCAAAGCTATTAATTTGCTAGCTTAAACTTTTATCTATTATTTTTTGGATGCTAAGCACTACTATTATTGATTGATTTTCTTGAGCATAGAGTACAAGTAAAACGCGTGTGAGTTTGAGACGGTCATTAGAAAAGAAAACAAAAGCAAAAGCAAAAGAATTAATAGCAAAAAAGATTGGTATTAGAGCGTATTCAGCAACAGCATTTTGGGTAGAGTTTGGCGTTTTGACTAAGTCAATACACTCGTCACGTAATTTTTAGTATTCGATAATGTGGTATTTTGACTAACATTTCAAGTAGCGTTTAGCGTTTTAAGTTGCATTTTTGAAAAGCTAATACTATTAACGTTTTACATTCAAAAGTAGCGTTTCATATTTTTTTAACCAAAAATTGCCCTTTGAAAATTTTATCTTTGGAAATTATCTATATCCCTTTATGTCAATTTATATTAATTAGTTAATCTAACAGCTAAATTTACCGAATACATTTTATTCAACTGCTCTTCTAAATAGCTATCCGCTAACAGTTAAATTAGAAATACTATCCGCTACCTGAACAGCCATCTGCTACCTAAACCGCTATTCGTTACTTGAATCGCTAATTTTGCCGAACAGGGCCTTAAACTAGATAATATAACAATTAAATTATATTACCCCTTTTATTGGAATAAAAATACTTACATTTATATTTTTTAAACCCTATTTATATATAATTACACTAATTAGTAGTATACATTATATAGAAATAAATCTTCTGTATAAGTAAGACTATTTATATCTGTATATTCCAAACTTTAGTTATATATTCATACCGAATAATAATGTATGTCATAAAAATAAAATTAGTGAAGGGTAGAGGAATTCCATTCACGTGTTAATGATTGTGGTATCATGCAACGTAACGTTGATATATACTTTTTAAAATAAAATAGAAATAAAAATATATTATCCAGAGCCAGTAAATGGAAGGATTGGTGGCGTTGGAATCTAATTCCCTGACACAAATGGAGCCACTATGTCTATGACTATGTGATGTTCTTTTGCAAATTTTCATGCAAAAATAAAATAAAGCAGTCCTTCTCTCTCTGTAGTCTGTACTGCTGAGTGTCTGAACGCACATCATGGTTGGAAAGTTGAGGAAATTGCTGCTTTTTTCTCCATTCATTGACCCCCCACCCTTTCCCATGCACACCGTCGAGCCTAGTTGTGGAGGCCTCCTTCAATTTTGTTACCCACAATTATTTATTAATTATTGGATGTTATATTGCAGAATCAGGTCGATGAAATGACTGCACATTCGAAAGATTAATTCGTTGAAGTATAGAATATTGGTCTCTGGAACATACAGAGTACTGAAATTGTCTATCTTTTAGCAAACTATGATATTTGTTTGAGTAAGCTAACATGTCGGATTTACAATCCTTTCATCCGCTCTATTCTATGATATAAGTAATTAATACCGTGAGATCACAATAATTTTGCAGTTTCAAAATTGTATTAGATAACAAACTCTATTAAGAATCCCAAAGTCTATTAGTATCGTAAGACTTCGTACCACACTGAAGCATCTCTAAATTCCTTCGTTTCACTAATGCACCCATAGAGATCTACATTGCTATAGTTGATCACATAAATTATACTTATCTACTTGTTTTTCATAGGAAGCATTGTTAGTTACAGTCTCCTACACTGAGGATACTCGATGCTCATATTTTCTTTCATAATTACATGCATTTGCTTTACAAGATAGTCAGATAGATTTGATCAACCATGGCTTTGTGTGGATTATATTTGTTAAAGTATAAACATATTCCTGAACCTTCAACCATCAGCTTCAATTTTTGGTTGAGATGGTTCTTAAACAGTATTTTCTTAGATTTGCCTACAAGTCTCTTTACTTATTTGCTTTGTGTACAACTTTGTTATTGTTTAGTTAATACTGGTAATTTTCTTTAACCTTCTTCTCAAGATTAATTAATATTATTAATTGA